>VXBQ01004918.1:165259-187456 GCA_013400175.1 Phainopepla nitens
CGCCCGCACCCCTGCCCCTATCCCCGCATCCATCCCGCTCCGCCGTTCCGAGGCGCCGGGCCCCCCCTTCGGCGGATGCTGCGCGTCTCCCCGGGCCGCTGGTGCTAAATGCTGAGCGCCGACAGGATGGAGGAGTTTCAGAGCGAGGAAGAGGAGCCCTGGTACGACCAGCAGGACCTGGAGCAGGGTAAGGATGGGGGCACGCCACAAGCCGCCAGGGATGGTGGGCCAGGGGATGCGCGGGCAAGAAACCGGGCAAACGCCGGGGACGGGAGGGTGGGAGACCTTCTCTCTGGACTGCTATTTGGTTGGCAAAGCCACCGCCTCATCCTGCAGCGGCAAATCTCGGCTCTGCTGCTCCCAGCCACTGCCCTGGCCGAGGAAAGTTTAAAGCCGATGGATAGAGGCAGAAAGCCCAAAGCCGTCCTAAGCACCAGGGCAGTAAATAATTTGTTGTGTTACATCTTCAAGGAAGCTGGTTCCCCAAAAAACTTGCTTCAGGCAGAATCAAACAGGGGTAGTTATGATACTGCTTTTATTTCAGAGTAGTCCAAGGTAGCGTTACCAGGCACATTAGTTAGAAATTAATACATGGGAAATAATGTATTGCTAAGGATGCTGAAAGTCTCTCTGAAAAGCTTTTGCTGTCCAAGCCCAAATCCAAAGGGATCTTCAGCTTCTTAGTCACCTAATTACTTCTAGAGATTTTTCCAATCAGCCATAAAACCAGGAGAAATATGGGAGGAGAAGGAAAAAAAAAATCAAGGCCAAGTTTCAGACAGCAAAAAAAGCCTTGTTAGAAGATAAACGTTCACTTTTGTAGTTTGCTTTGAAATAACTGTAACTAGTTCAATTGAATATTTATCCTAAGGCTGGACAGTTGGTGCCTGTATTTGGGGATTTTTTTAAATTTAATTTTTCTTATCTTAATATTTTGAGTCAACACGCAGTAAGTAAATAACTGGAAGAAGTCCCATTTCAGGCCAGTGGCCCAGGAATGAACGGAATGATTTGCCAATGCATAGCAAAAAATCATTCCTACCTAAACACCGTTCCCCTCCGACACACTGGGCTATAGGCACAGTTTTATATTTGCTTTTCCCAGCTGACTGTCAGAGGGATGTGCAGTCCAGCTGCAGTGCCTCAGCCCACCATCGCTCCAGTACATTATGTCATGATTTGAAGTTTATACAACTTCAGCTGCAGGACAGGGGCCCAGCAAGGAATGAAAACCAGCCCCTCAAGGGTTGTCACAGCTGGGCTTTAACCCCAATTCCTCAACGAACAGGAAGTAGTGGGATACTGGGCCCTGCTCTTTGAAACAGAACACTCAAACAAAGCCAAGAGCACGGAGATGAAGCTATCAGCTGGATAAACAGTGCAGCCTTTGAATGCTCAGAAATTCACATTTCTGGGTGACGTCTTCCCATGGCTCACAAGGGGCCTGGGCACTGGTCCAGGGGCGGGATGCAGGCTGAGGAACAGCAGAACTAGGGATGAATATAGCTAGTGTTGAACAACGTGGGACCAATTGATTTTTAGCCTAACGCTGTCCCTGGTGTCAGGTTCATGAGTCAGCACTGGCACTGTACAGCTGCTGACAACAATAAAAGCACCTTCCCACTGCAGGCCAGGTTCCCAGCTCTGTCCCAGCAGCCTAAGAACAGAATGACTGTCTCCAGATGATGGACTGACACTGGGTATGGGCTCCACTTTTGAGCATATACAGATCTGGAGGAAAACACAAACCCCAAAACAAAGCCCAGCTGTGGGTTTGCAGCCTCCTGTACACAAATAGGAGCTGCACAGGCTAGTACAAACTCAAGGAGAGATGCAGGAAGGCTTTGACTGGAATCAGCCAAACGGAAAGGTCCTACTGGGTAATTACAACCATAATTAATTTGCATCATGCACAAAGCATCACAAAGGACAGTGCTAGACTTTGTCCACATACACTGTGCCTTTGCATGACACACAGAGGTCTTTGGTGGTGGCACAGCCCTGGAGCTGTTGGTTTGGGAAGGGGGGGTGGAAGCACAGCACAGCACATCCAGCGTGGCACGGTTAGAGGCGTTACTAAGAGGATTGGCATGCCAAGAGCCCAGGGTCGCACAGAAACCCACGCCTCTGGAGGGCAGAGGACAAAAGCAGAGGCTTAAAGACCATTCCTTAGGAGCAAGGGGTGGGAGAAACAAGAAACAATCCAAGCTAGGAGAGCAGAGAAGGTTCTTCTGTGAACCAGTTGGTTGCTGGGCCTTTATCGTCATTTCACAGCATCATCAAATATTTATTACATTTACATCCAAAACTGTTTGCTAAGCAACAGATGGCTTAACTGGGAGCTCTGTGATGATTATGTTAATTAACCATTTTAGCACCAGAGTGGAAATCATGCCTCCAGCTCCACACCAAGCACCTGTTACTTTCTTCGTCATCCTCCATGAGCTTCACCTTGCCAAAGTAACTAATTTTTTCAAAATAATAAATCCCAATCACTCTTTCTTTGCCCTGAAGTGTCCACAGCAACGGAGTGCATCCACCACATGCTTTGGAAGCAGCAAGATCTGGTCCCCAGCCTTGAGGCCTTTCCAGCCTTGTTCAGATTAAGCCAGTGTCTTTCAGATGCCTTTAGCTGTTTCCTGCACACTGAAACACTCTGTGGCTCAAGGCATTGTACCAAGATACCTTAGCACACAGAAGGAAAGACTCAAATCCCAGCCAGGAGCCTCAGCAATGACATTGTAACAGCAGTGGTGTCCTGGGAGGTTTCCAATGATGTTCCCTCTGGGAAAGCTTGAGGAAAGTGGTAAAAATGGAACTGCAATTCCCTCTTACCATGACTTATCTAATTCCTTTGTAAGCATGAAGAGATATCAGTGCTGCTTTGGTCCAGCCACCTTCCGTGGGCTGGGGAGTCTGTGCCTCTAAGTGTTAAACCCAGGATAAAATCCTGGTGAACCTCTTTCCAGCCATTGAGAACTGATGATGTGGCTACAGTTACATCACACCCTGAGCACAGGGCCTGTGTGCAGCCAGACCCCAAGAGAATGAACGGGCTAAAATTAGAGAGTCAGAGCTGTGGATAAGTGGGGGCACCTTTCCTGTTCATCAGGAGCGTTTGTTTGGGAGGGCTGTGTGCCAACTCAATTGCATCTGGATCCAAACACCCAGCAGCTCTGCCAGCCACTTCCAGCCTTCATCTCCCCCGCAGCAATCTCACAAGATGAATCCTCCTTGCAGCCATCCCACTGCATTCCCTGATCTTCCCAGCCTCCCTATCCCCCTGCCAACATTCAGGTCTCAGAGCAGAGTGCAGCCCAAGAGGGGGCCTCTCAAAGCCTCCCTTCTGGTCCCTGGATCTGACCCTGCCTAAGGCACATGGGGGGATTCTTGGGTGTCCTGCATGGGGCCAGGAGTTGGACATGATGATCCTGATGGGTCCCTTCCAACTCAGCATATTCTAGGATTCTATAAGTGTGGGATGATTCCTCCCATGTCAATGAACAGCCTCTCGTTGCTCTGAGCTGGGCAGCAGGAGCAGAAGGAGTGCAAGAACCAGCACATCACCTCATTGCCACTGCCAGACCAGTTGTCCTCCTGGGCAGCCACAGAAACGTTCGGGCCAAACCATCTGCAATGCAGGCTTAGGACGTTACAGCTCTAACCTCCAAAGGTCTCCAGATTTAAGGATCTTTTTTTAATTCCTCCTCCTCTTGCCAAGCATCTGATTGCTTGAGTACTAAGAAGGAAAATGACACAAGGTGCTGAGCTTGCACTGCTCCCAACTCATCCGTGTAAAGACGCAGGGTCACCGGTGCTCCAGTGAGCAGACCCTGGCACTGGGGTGAGCCCAGGGGATCCATGCTGGCACCCACCAGCACCACCCAGGTGGTCCAGAGCACTGTAACCCATTACAGCCTCCCCAAAGCATTCACTGCACTGGTGAACTCCCTGTTCTGCCCCTCATGAGGCAGTTATCTCAGCAGTCCAGGGACAAGGCACACACCTTGCCTGTCCTCCAGGAGCACAGCAGTTATCTGCCCTCCCTCCCTCCCTCCCTCCCCAGAGGCATGCCAGAAGGACAGAGCTTTGCCTGCAGTAGCTGAGCCACTTATTTATTTAGCAGTACAGTACAGCAGGTAGCTTATGGAAGTGGAAAGTTTTCAGTGACTAATTGCTGAGCTGCTTAGGAATGACAAGAGGGACTAGAAAAGTCACAGGAGACAAGGAAATAAGATGACAGGTTAGTCTAAGGAAATGATGAGAGGTTCCAAATATGGGGGAAAAAAAGAATACATATAGATGTATTTTCCTAGAGTGAAAATACCCCTGTTACATGAAGGCAGCAAGAGAAAGGGACACAAGAAAGCCCCTCACAGCAACTTTCAGTGAGAGACCAGAAGCTCCTCTCCACATCTGCTGAGCCCAGCCACATAGTTCCAGCTGTGGGAGGGAGCAGAATTAGAGGAAGTGCTGGAAAGGGAAAAAAAAAAAAAACACCTGAGTTTTCCATATCTCCCATCCTGAAACAATCAGCTAACAGTGGCAATTCTCCTTGGCAAGGCCATGCACAAAGGATTTATGGTCTGAATCCTGAAGGACGTTTTCCTCCAGCGGCTCTGAGCCTGAGGGACTGGGAGCCCAGGCACTAACACCCTGCACGTGGAGCCTGTCCCCCACCCCAGCATTTTCCAATCCTCTTTCTTTGCTCCTGTACCAGCCAGTGCTGGCTGGTGACAGGGCAGATGCACTGACTCAGTGTGACAGGCAGGAACTACTTAGAGCAGTGACAGCACCAGGGTCCCATCCTGCCCCTGCTCAAAGCAGTGCCAGCACTCAGGATAACGTCCTGCTCACTCACTCTGCACTCACTCACTCTGTCTCCTCTCCCAAAAAGCTTTCCCAGAGCAGCACAGTGCTGAATTCCCACCTCATCTCACTCCAACAGATCTGTGTGCTCACACTAAACACACCTTCAGGGTTCCCAAAGCTTCTACTTAATCTGCCCAAAACCAGGAAAATATCTCCAATACGAAATACCCCAAAGGAAGGAGACCACCTTACACAACTGCTGCTTTTTGCACAGCTGGGAATTTCAAAGGGATTTTGTGATACAGTTTGTTTTTTGGTTTTTTTCCATGTGTATTTAACAAACAGTTATAAACCATCTCTCCAAAAAGAACAGTTCTAATGGTTTAAACAGACTGTTCCTCTGCAGCTTTCTGAAAAGTCACTGTAGTCTATCCCACATGTTGTGCATCTGCCCTGGCCCTCCTCAGTTAATTTGCCTCCTCCCTGAAGAATTCAGACCTTCAAGTGTGTAATATCCAGGTCCATGCTGGCCTCTTCCAAATATGCAGCTGCAGCACCAGCAGTTGGAGCAAGGATGTGATCATGCCATCCTCCAAGTTTTCTTGCTCCACAAGGAAGTGTTGAATCCTGGGAAGGCACCTGAAGTGGGAAGTGGTGGCCAAGCCCTGGTGTGTGCAGGAGGAGGCAGAGCAAGGAGCAGCACAGCACACCCCACAAGCATCAGTCTTTGCAGCAGAACTGTGTCAGGGACACTGGTTTTGGTGTTGGGCCCCCAAAGGAAGTATCGCTCTGCATCCTGCTCAGGACTAGTGGTGGACATAACATCATTTTGGGAGTACATCAAGTATTTCGTCACTCCCTTTCCCTGCAAACTCATGCTGGAAGGTTACAGCCCTGTGCTCTTCCTGAGCAGCTGCACAAACAGCACTGATCACTCATCTGAGGTCAGGATCTCTTCCCACAGGGCCAGCATCTCCAGCCTGTGCCAATAGCCAGGCACAAGGCAGTTGGGCTGTGAGCTGAGCACCTGGAGGAAAGGGCTCCCTAAACTCCCCAGCAGCAGATGGGAAGGGAGCAGTAGTGGGGCAGCACCCTGCAAGATGACACACTTTTCTTCAAACTCAGGAAAAAGGGCTGCTGGAGAAGAGGTGGGCAGGTTTTTGGCGTTGCTACAGAGGGTCAGGCTGTTTCTGCATCTAGCTGTAACACGTGGAAGAAAGGTCTCTGTACCTACAGTCCTCTGGACATAAGAGGTAGCAGACAGAAGTAAGCAGCAGTGGCAGTGCTGGCAGGGGCCTTGGGGGCTGCTACAGCTGCAAAGTGACAGTAGTGCTGGAATGGTTGCTCCCCGAGTGTCCAAATCACTCAGTATCAGTGGTTCCACCTGCCTCCCCCCAGCAAGAGGGGAGCAAGGGCATCTGAGCTGCCTGGGAAGGACTCAGAGCAGGGGAATATGGAGCAGGAGCAGGGCAGCAGAACTGACACGGCTGTGGCAGCCCAGTGCTGTGGGCACCATCCCCTGCCACGTGAGCACAGTGACCTGTCCTTCGCAGGGCGCCTCTGCTCGGGGCTCTGCACGTGCACAGCACTGGGCTGAGCACCCTGGTGCTCATCCTCCTCGTCCATCCTGGGTCACTTACAACCCCCTGTCCCCCAAACACACAGGGGAGAGGAGTTCTGCCACATGGCAGCCATCCACATGCCTGCGTCTTTAGCTTTAAAAGAGTAGAAGCCTTTATTCACGGTTTTCTGCAACCCAACGTAATTAATTAGTTGGAGATTTGCTGCCTGGGGGAGGAGTACATGCAGGAAAGCTCTGGCTGCCTCTCTCCCTCCTCTTTCTTCTCTCCTTCTCTTCAACACCCCACTTGTATATATTTATTTAGGACATTCTGATCCAGGTGCACTATCAGAGCCTCGGAGCCACCAGTCACCAAGCTCTTTCAAACCATTTCAGCCTATAAGGCAAACACAGGCATTGAGGCTGTTTAGATAAGAGAACAGCAGGAGAATATGCAGATGGGGCCTCAGCCATGGTCTAATAACATCCTCTGTGTTCTCATGCTCTAACAGCTTGGCAAAAGGCACAGCAATTTCTGTGGGCACAGGGATGGGGCTGCTCTGTGTGTGTTTGTAGAGACACAGCTCACAAGCAGAGGTGACCATCCTGGGTCTCAAACATTAATGTACAGGGAGAATTTGGGGTGCAGGATGATAAGAGGGAAGAAAGAAAAGGCATGAATTAAATCTAAAAAGTCTGGTGAGCATCTGAGAAGAATAAAGGGGAGCTGATAGAGGAAATATCAAATAGAACTGAAAAATATGGAAGGCAAGGAAGGGAGCAGCAGGGGCTGAGAGAGCTGGAGGGCTTCACTGCAGCACAGCACAGTACAGACAGTGTGTCCCTGAGCCCCTTGCCAGGGATTTCCACTCCTTGGTGGTGCCACTTTTGCCCAGGGGGCTCAAGACAGCACGGAAGGAGCTATTCTGTGTGCACTGGGATTGCCTTGACCCCCTGCCAAACACCCCTCTGCCACCACCTGAGCTCCCCCCACCAGGGACACTTGCACAGCCAAAGGCAGCACAGGAGCACATAACAGATTACACAAGAGAAAGAAAAGGAAGAAAAAAAAACCAAGCAGGAAATCCAGCAAATCTCATTAGGGTAACAAAAATGCCAGTGTGACCAACATCAGCTCAGCCCAGCAAGAGCCACAGTTTGAAAGGAGGAGAAGGAAGAGGAGGCAGCTGTGCTGCCAGGGACTCGGGCACCCTGTTTGCTCTCACCCAGCCCTAACTGAGGCTTTTCCCCACCTGCTTCCTTGAGGCTGTTTTACAAAGCAAGCCCTGCCTTTGTGGAACGCCCCACCACACCAAAATAGCAGATCCTCCCAAAAAAACACACAGAACACCAAGTGCAAAGCTGAGCTGAGCAGCAATGTCTGAGTTACACCAGTGTAAAAGTGAGGGGGAATCCACATCTCAGCAGAAACACTGGTGACTCTCTGGAAGCTCTGGCTGGCCTTGAGAAACACTATTTTCTGTGGAATCTGGCATGTTGGAAAGGCTTTTTCAGATCGTTTTTGAGATGCTGCCTGATGGCATTTGCTTCCCTGCAACCCAGAAAGTTCCACTGCAATGCCTTATACAGGTCAAGTACAGAGATTGCTTCCATCACCTGCTATGGAGCAGCAATAAGTGATATACAAAAGCTGATCTTCATTGTAATATACCCAGACACACAATCCCTTGCAACTATGAAGGAAAATAAATGAGTAGCTAGTATACCCTACCCCGGGGTAAACCAGCACAGCATCATTCATTTAGACTTTGAAAGGAATAATTGCACCCACCCTTGACTTTAAGTACCCATGTGTAATGGAGCAGACAGCAAATGCCATTAAATTAAACGTCAACAGCATTAAACATCAGTTCTTAACTCTCAATGTGCCCCATTCATCAGCTCACAAGCACCCTGAGCTTCCTCCAGAGACCTCCCCAACCTCCTCCCTGCTCTTCAGCAGATGCACTCATCACACGCAGCACAGGACAGGAGCACCCCTATCCACAGCCCCACATTTAGGAAGAGGCCACAAGTAATTCCATTCTACATGTTCAGCTGAAAAGAACCTGCAAATCCCTAAATCCTTGCTCCTCTGGGCCACACAGCAAAGGACTTCGGTGCCCCCTGCAAGCTGCTGGCTTTGCAGGACAGGGACGGGGCTGGTTTATTAAAGGTGAGGAGCCAAGTGCAGCATCCCCAGAGTGTTCTCTCACAGCCTAAACACGAGAATCCCTCGCTGCAAGAGAGATGACAGGAGAAAGTCCAAAGCAGCTGCACCAGATGGTGGCTTCCTCCAGAAAGCTGCATTTACGAGGAGCATCTGAGCAGCTACCGGATCATCGTCGTGCCAAGAGCAGCCAAAACCTGCCCAGCCCCAGGCTTACACTCTCCCAAAGTCACAACCAGGAGATGCTGGAGGGAAGAAACCCCTCCAGAGGGCTGTGGCAGAGTGCTCTCCTCAAACAGACGCAGGCCAGCACTGGGAAGGCAGAAACAGCTCCAAATCCTCTTTGAGCCTGATTGCAAGGCTGGGGAAGCACCCAGCTGTGCCACAGCCCCATGCAGGGAACATGCCTGTGCCAGCACTGCCACAGGACGCTGCCACGAGGAAATGCCCTGCAGTTTGTCCCTCAGTCTCCTCCCTTCAAGGCCAACCTGCTACAGCTTTTGGGTCAGGAAGGGGTTTATTCAAGTTTCCTCAGTGGCACAGAGGTAGCAGAATCATTGCTGGGCTGCTGCTGCTGATCTCTGCAGCTCCGGGACGGAGCCTCCTTGATGTTCTGCCCAGCCCTGCTCCCCTGTACCAAGCACTGCTTGGATTCAGCTCCCACTCCCTTCCCACCATATGGTCTCTCTTCTCATCCCCACCTTCCTTGCTCAGAGGCCTTTCCCATGGAAGCTTTCAGAGAAATGCAGCCTCCATCCCTCCCTCCCCTGTTCCAGAGGCACAGCCCTTTGTCTGGGGACACAGTGTGTCTCCTTGGCTGGTGTTAATTAGAAGGGTCACATCAGTGCTTGCAGTACAGGGAGTCAGAGAGCACCAGGCTGGTGCTGCCCAGGACAGTTTGCATCCACAGTTCTCTCCTGATAGGATTTGGCAGCATCAAGACCCCATTTTTGAAGTTGACCACTGGCCATTTCTCAGTGGTGCCTTCGGCACAGGCAGGATGTGGAAGCATGGGGCACATCGAGTGGACACACAGCAATTTATTTCTCCTCCTGCATCCAGAGGGGAGGGGGAAGGGAGGCACCAGCATATCTGCTAAATTAGGGCAAGTCCTTCAGCACTGGCTGGCTGATCTGACAGTGGAGAAGCAAAGAGAAATACAAAAAATTGTGAGAAAACGATAGTACTAAGTAGAAAGGATTCCTGAATTCCTGAACAGTTCTTTTTCTCCCCCAAAGAACTTGGTGAAATTTCACATTCAGCCTCAGGTTTCCAAGGTCTCTGTGGAGAGGAGCTGTGTGCTCCCTCAGCCCATGCAGAGCCACAATTAGTACAAAGATCAAGAGGGATCTGGTCTAAAGATGACATTAAAGCACTTCCACAGCATCCCCTCCCTTCCCCCAGCCCCACAAGCTGGGGGGACCAACAGGTGGGGAAGAGGACACAGGCACAAGGAGGTGGATGAGACAGGATTACCAAGGATGCTTTGGCTGGCGGGCAGGGAGTGAGAGAGTGTGTGTGACAATGGCTGAGGCAGTTAAAAAACGCTAAAAGAACCAATTCCCCCATGTCCTTCAAGCCTGGAGTCTCCCAGGCCCTTGTGCTCAAAATGGAAACGAAGACTCCATTTCCTCCTCAGAGCTGAGCCCCATTCTTTCCTCTTTTCCACTGGTCCCCAAACGCTGCCCATTTTCCCCATTAAATTATTGCTGACAGAGCCCTTTAAATTACAATGCAGGATCTTGCACTGCCTAATCCACTTAACTCAACCCCAGCTGATTAAATTGGATGCCATATGGTGGGAGAGCACTGGTGTAATCCACAGGGACGGGGACACACTTGACTCATTACCTGGAGCACAGCACGGAGCCCTCTCACTACACACCTCCACACTGGGGCCCTGCTTGCTGCCAGGGATGTGATTTCCAAGGTGCCACTCTCCAGCAACAACACTGGCTCTGGCAAGGTGGTGCTGACATTAAACACAGCCCCAAGCAGCTTAAAGGCACAAATTATCCTTCATCTCTGCTGGCATCTGGCTGCTCCCCCAGCCCCAGCTGGTGTAGCAAACACTCCGGTCTCCCAAGGGCACTTTATAAACTAGGGAAATTTGGTGCTTGGAAAAAACCAAATAGGTGGAGGAGGTCTGTCCATGGGGAAATGTGCCAATAACTTGATTGCAGGGAGAGCTGCGACTGCAGCTCTCAGACTGGGTCACTGTGCAATGAAGAGGATTATAATTAAAAAGGTCACAGCCCTTTTAATAATAACACCCTGCAATGCAGGGCACAGCTGGAGAGCACATTCCCATGGAAAGGGGAGATTCGAGGACATACTGAGCAGCTGTTGGCAGTGCCACATCTGGGGAGCCAGCAGAAGGAAACACACAAACTAGGAACATATCAGCACATCCCACAGCACAGCATTCTCCATCAGGAGGGCCCTGCAGCTCACCCCCTGGCAAGAACTCGTTCCAAGGCCAGCCTGAGCCTCATTTTGTGACGTGTGAGAGGTCAGGGCTTTCCCAGGCTCAGACTACATCCCAGGAGTCCTGGTTCCCCTTCTTATTGTCTTAGTGACCAAGTATCCCTCTTTCCCAATCAACTGCATGGCCAAATGAACCACTGGAGAAAATTACAGCTACCTGCAGCCCTGGCAAAGACTTTGCAAAACACATCATTAGATCCAGACTAGAGGGGAGCACTACAACAAGCTAAGAAAATGCCAGGGCAGGAGACCCAGGTCCCCTCATACCCTGTAGGATTTGTCACTCTAATTACTTGCAGCTGCATAATAACCACACCAGAGAAAGAAAGAGCAATAACACACCAGGACCTGTTTCCTTAACTTCTGGAAGGGTTAAGATCAGATTTTCACTGTGCCATCCTAAGAGCTGTTACCTCAAGAAGCACCAATAAAAATGAAACCCACCTGCTCACAATCAGGTTTTAAGAAGACAACCAATTCCTGTGAAAGCAAAGGGCTGTTCTCAGAGCCAACTGTGCTGTCCCAGCCTCACAAATGGCATCACCTGTGTGCTCAAGCTTTGGCCAACACAGGATTCACAGGACCTGGAGGATTTTTCTTTTCCCAGCATTTTAAACTTACCACAGTGTCAAAAACTACTTTTCCCTGCATTTCTCCTGAAGTCCAACTATTTCAGTAGCTTCCTAAGTGCGTTTAGAGGTGGCAGAGAGTGAACACAGAGTGGTTTGTCCTTTCCCTGGAGTTGCCCCAAGGAAAGAGCCTTGGATTTGGCTGCTGCAGCGCTGCCAGGGCAGCACATCTGGGAGGTGCCTCCAGCCCCCTCGGGCCACACGGGGTTTTATTACTCCTGTCAGTCTATTAGCAGGTGATGGATGGAGGCTGACAGGGAAGGCAAGGCACTCCCTTCGTTAGAGATAATAATGTAATTTAGAAAGCATCCCCAAGGCCCTGCAGGGCTTTACCAACCCTTTGCTCCATTCTGACGGGTGCTGAGCCCTTCTCAGCCATAGGGGATGGAGGTGCTGAGCAGCTGGCACAGCCCAGATCCCGGGCTGATCCTGGTTACAGTGTGCAGGGAGTGCATGAGGGCTTCGCAGCCAGCAAAATGCCAAATCATCACTGCATGGAGGAGCTGCAGAGCCCCTTGCTGGGCTGCAAGACAAGAGGCCAGATCCTCTATGTTCTGTGAGCTTGCATCCAGGTCAAAACGTGCCAATAAAACCAGTGCCATGAAAAACACGCTGCTGTGCTTGGTGTGGGCTCATTTTTTGGGGGTGGGGGAGGTCCCACCACAGCCACAGCTGTGGCAAGTGCAGCAGCTTTGTCCCTCTGCCTTCCAGACTTGCACTTGGCTGCAGAGCTGGGGAAGACACTGCTGGAGCGAAACAAAGAGCTGGAAGATTCCCTGCAGCAGATGTATGCCACCAACGAGGAGCAAGTGCAGGAGATTGAGGTAGGGACACGGCACAGGGGGGGAGACAGGGGCTGCTTGGCCACCGCTGTCACCTAAGGGTGAAGGTGGGAAAGGGGCACTTCCACCAGTGCCAGCAGCTCAGATGCCAGCAGAAAGGCAGGGATATGCTGTGGGGCATGGAAGTTGAAGTATCTTCAGGATGGATTAAAGTCTGTTTGATTTTAAAGTCTGTTGATGGATTAAAGCTCATCCCAGACCTGGGGAGGGTCTCATTCCTCCACTAAACTGGCATTTTCCCTTTTCTCACATCCTCACTCCCTGCCCAGATGTGCACACCAGATTTTGGCACCAGGCTGCATTTGGGTCACGTTTGGCCTTCCCCTGCACATCCATCGGCCTTCACACTCATTTCTCTCTGCTCTGCTGCAGCTTTGCCTTGATCCCAGAGATTCAGAATCACGTTTGTTCCCAGCTGGCCCCTCGGCACCCCCATAACACAGCCCCCTTTGTTAGAGACATAAAATAGTTCTTTCTCCAAGAGCTGCAATCTAAACCCCCATTTCCAGCATCCTGTGAGGTCAGGGCAGTATTTCTAAGAGCTCACAGAACTGATCTTAGAGGCTTAAACCTGCTGTGCCTGGGAGAGTTTTCATCCACTGGAAACCTTCTAGGGATCTGTGAGTTAAAAAAGATTGGACACCCCCTTATTTAAAAGGACACAGGGCAGAGGAGGGCTGCAAGATCCCAAGAGCAGCACATGATGCTGCAGGGATCAGACAGCTGATGTTTGAGGGAACTAGTGGCTGGATTTAGCCATCCCCCCTCCAGCAGCCTGTCACAAGCACATCCACCATAGGATCTGGAATCTGGCCCCAGGTGAAAGTGAGCACCTGAGCAGATGCCCCTCTCCTAGTCTTCCAAGGATAAGAGTTTGCAATGGCAGACTTACAGAAAAGGGTGTGCAAATCCACAGAAACCACAGGTCTCATATTTCACAGACTCAGAGTTTTAGCCTGAATTCCCAAGGAAACATAGCTTCTGCAATCGATCTGTCAGACAATCCAGTAACCAACTGGCCAATTTCAGTCAACTTTCAGTCCCAGGGATATCAACTTTCTTTGGTACTGGGAATAAAAAAGCAGCTGCATAGAGAAAGATAGAGGTTAGTGCCCTTCACAGAGGGCAGGGGAAGTTCAGTCGTATTTTAGACACAAAAATATTTACAGTGGTCGGGGGGATGAATATTTCATCTGTGGAAGAGGCTTCAACCAGGCAGAGCCACAGAACACAGAGGAAGCAAAGGCTGTAGGAGTTTCTGCTTGTGAAAAAAACCTGGTTTTTGGACGTGGAGTGCTCATGCTTCACTTCTCCTTGCAGTACCTGACCAAGCAACTGGAGATGCTGCGGCAGATGAATGAACAGCACGCCAAAGTCTACGAGCAGCTGGACCTGACAGCACGGGACCTGGAGCTGGCTAACCAGAAGCTTGTGCTGGAAAGCAAGACTTCCCAACAGAAGATCCAGTGGTACAGCCTCTCCTGGATCTTCAAGATCCTAAAGCCTTCAGCTCACCTTTCCCTTGCCCCAAAGTGCAGCCTGTCATTGCTGTTTGAGCCATTCTCTTTTGTATTAGCCCATTTTTGCAGCTGTTTAGAACACAAGTGTGTTGCACTAATGCTGGTTAGTAGGGGTCAGCCACAGCACAGACATCCCTGGGATGAGGCTGGATAAAGGAGAGTCTGAAGCTACCTGGAGAGAGGCACAGCAGCCTCTCCTCAGATGTGTTTCCTTGGAGAAAAGGCACATAATCCTATCAGGGAGATTCCCAGCACACAGCCCTGTGCCTGGAAGAAATACCAGGCGCAGTTCCAGCAACTCATGGAACCCTGGCTAGTCCATGCTGAAACACCAGTTTATCAATAATATTTATTTCCTAAAACAAGCCCATGATCAAGGTCATGCCTAGAAACAGCAGCCTAAGCCATGTCCTTGTAATGCAGCATCACTTGCAAACAACTGTGTGGAGAAGGAATTTCTGAGAAGAGTGTTTTACAATCTATCTGCAGACAGAACAAAACAAAATCTCTGTCCAGTCTCTGTGTTTCTCTACAAGATAAACAAAAGGAATAGATGCTTGTTTTAAGTGCAGAGATGTTCCAGGATGGTGATGTCCCAGGGGTGACTCTTTCAGCCAACTGATTTGAGGACAGGACTCAATTTAATCCCCCTGTCCCTTTTTTATAACCAACCCCCTTCAAGAGTGACCACACAGAGAAAGACCAACAAAAATAAGTGCTGCCATAATCCCAGGGCACATACGAGAAACTGGAAGCACCTTCCCTAGACTGGATTTCTCTCTAGGAAAAAACACCTTTTAGGAATGTGTAGTGCCTGACTCCTCACCTGTGCTCCTTCCTCTCTCTGCAGCTTGACAGAAACGATCGAGGGCTTGCAGAACCAGGTGGAGGAGCTGCAGAAGCAGGTGGAGGAAATGCGGAGCTTGGAGCAGCTCCGAATCCGGAGGGAGAAGAGGGAGCGGCGCCGAACCATCCACACCTTCCCCTGCCTTAAGGAGCTGTGCTCCAGCCCCAGGTACAGAGCCTTGGCTGCGCCAACCCCTGCAAACTGCTCCCCACAAACAGGGGAGGTGGTGGGAGAGCCCCTCTGGGGTGCACAGAAACCACTCAGACACAGAGGCTGGGCATCAGAGCCTGAAACCCACGGCTGGAGCTGAAGGGGGATGTTCCTCTCACCAAGCCTTAGGGGTGTTGGCAAAGCAGAGCCTTCATGATCACAGCACAGTGATACTTCCCAAACCAGCACAGCCCATTTTCCCTTCCCAGCTGCCTTCCAGCACAGCACCAGCACCTCTGGCCCACCAAAGCCAGTTGAGATGGTGCCTTTTGTGCTGTGTGACTCCAGCAGTCCCCAGGAACACCAGTCACACACCCGGATACACCACGTGCTGCCAAGGGCTGTACAAACACCTTCAGCGCTGCTGCAGCCTTAATCCTCCTCAAAACCCGGCCACTGTGTTAATTCACTGACCTCATGAGGGCATTTCTTGCTCAGCTTTGTCCACAGAAGAGGGTTCTTTAAATAGATAAGCAATCAATAAACTTTGTTACCGAAAGCATCCTCTGCCAGAGGATACAAACCAAAGACGTTTTCTCTGCAGCAGCAATGGGGATGTTAATCAGGCCATAACCTGACCCCCAGCAAAATCCACTTAATGTCTCTGTAGTTCTTTTTCCCCCAGTCCCCCAATCCCGCTCTACCCCCCCTAGCACAGGACCTTGTGTCCCCTTGCAGCTCCACAGTTGGCTCTGAAGGTCAGGCTGCCCTTCAGTGCCTTGAAATCTGTTCAATAGCCCCCACCACAGCCATGCCTCCCAGGGGAAGCCATGGAGCTTGCACTTTTCCAATCTGTTCTAAACAAACAGGATGCCATGGGTGCTTCACTGAGGAGGAAAACCCAAATTCCCAAAGGGAAGGGGGAAGTGCTTGTTATCACTTCCCAGGCAATGAAGAAGGGGAACCTCTATCAAAAATCTCTGTCTGCCTTGCCATGCAAATCTTCCCTCACTCCCTCCAGAGCACCTCCCAGACACAGGGCTGCACAGGCAGCAGCACAGGTGCTTCAGGGTTTTGGCTGGGTGGCTCTGGGGTTGTTGCCATATGCAGTAGGTAGCTGGTGAACTCCATGGTGCAGAGAGAAGCTGATGGACTCTAAAAAACCCAAAGCCACCTACTTTCAGCTCAGACTTGAACATTCATTCTTGCTTCACTGCAATGCTGGTGGCTTGTCTGTTAACCAGATGTGTCTTTTACCTTTTCGGTTCTCGTTTCCCTCCTGTCTTTTATTACTGCTGTCCAAATAAAACTGCAAGTTCTGTGGGACGGAGATTGGTCTCTGTGTCCAGAGGAGCCACACCCTGTGGTCTCCTGGGACATGGAGAAGGCACATCTCACTCCATGAGCTCATGTCCTTTTTGGACATCAGTGGAACTACTTACATAACAATAAAACAGAAATCCCTCATGGGAGTATTGCTTGGTCAGACTCTCTCAAGCATTTTTCACCTCTTTCAGGTACGAGGACGCATTCCAGGTCCACAGCTCTTCCACAGAATTCAACCAGAAGCCTCTGGAGAGGGAGAATGAGCGTCTCCAGGCCATGGTGAACTCGCTGAGATCCCAGGTGAACCAGGAGAAGCAGCGGAAGGAGAGGGTGGAGCGCGAGTACACCTCGGTTATCCAGGAGTACTCAGACCTGGAGCAGCGGGTGTGCGAGATGGAGAACTGCAAACTGCGCATCAAGGAGCTGGAGGCAGAGCTCCTGGAGCTGCAGCAGATGAAACAAGTCAAGAAGTACCTGCTCAGCAGAGAGGACAACCTCTCCGAAGCCCTCCTCGAGCCACTGAACAATGCTCCAGAAGCAGATTACATCGACCTGTCGGAGGAGGAGGGAGGGAAAAGCCACGGGACGTCCATGACCCCTTCCCCAAACCACCCCGTGCGGAAAAGCTGCAGCGACACGGCCCTGAACGCCATCGTGACCAAGGACGCCGCGAGCCGGCACGAGGGCAATTACACCCTGCACGCCAACAACGTGCGCAAGCGCGGCATGTCCATCCTGAGGGAGGTGGACGAGCAGTACCACGCCCTGCTCGAGAAGTACGAGGAGCTCCTCAGCAAGTGCCGGCAGCACAAGGACAGCGTGCGCCACGCGGGCGTCCAGACCTCGCGGCCCATCTCCCGCGACAGCTCCTTCAGGGACTTCCGAGCAGAGGGGCATGAGCTGGAAGAGCGGAAAACCATGGAAAAGACCATCAGCAAACACGTGGAGGCCGTGGACAAGCGGCTGGAGCAGAGCCAGCCCGAGTACAAGGCTCTTTTTAAGGAGATCTTCTCCCGCATCCAGAAAACGAAAGCGGACATCAACGCCACAAAGGTGAAAAACAAGAGCAGCAAATGAGTCCCGGCTCTTCGCAGCTCCCACGTGCAATTTGCAACGGCCACGTCTTCCCTTGAGCCCCAGGAAACGCCACGTGGCCCCTCTGCTTTGAAGGTTCAAGAGGTCTGCAAGCGAGAGAATGTCACAGGGACCCAACTCACTTTTTTAAGCTTAGGCTCTGGACAACCCGTTGGGACAATTGTACATTGTAGTTAGAGGATTTCAGAAACCACATGACGGATCTCTGCATGAGTTACTGCCACTGCCAGACATCACAACAGCAATGTAAACCCCACCACGAAAGAAAAGAAACTGATCTCCCCCTCCACCCTTTTTCAGCTTGTCCTACAGCCCGATTATCTGCAAGCAAAAGCCTGGATGTCCTCCAGCGTCCTGCCGCAGCTGGAGTACAGCGTCTCAAAGTAAAACAAAAAGCCATCAGAACTTTAGAGGCTGCCCCAGCACAGCAGCCCAGTCCTCCAGTTAGGTTTTATGGCTGAGAACCTACGCTTGAACCCAAGACTTCCATCTCTGCCTTCCCCAAAGGGTGGTATGGTCTTGCTATTTAAGCCATTCTCTAATCAAGTCAGGTTTTTCAGCTCTTTACAATGCAAGCTCATTGCAACTGGAAAAACTTGAAGAGAAACATAAAACTGATTGTTCCATCTCCATCAGTGTCACTCAGTGTTTCAGTCCACACTCTCCAGACCTTGCAGGCATATGGGATTTACTCGCTTTAAGTCTGCCCTGGTATTTCAACCCAGGTGAAGCACCGTGCCTGGTAGGAACTCGGTGCCCAGGGCTTTCCCACAGCGAGGCAAGAAGTGCTATTACAATATCAGAGACACACTTTCATCTCATGGTCTGGGTACCAGCTCTCTGTGCTGTGCTCTTCAAGAGGTCATTGACCCATTGTAGCAAATTCCTTAAAAACAGCTTGCATGGGCTCACAAAACTGACTCCCAGGGACTCGCACACAAGCCAGGGGATGCAGCATCTCCGGGTCAGGAGTACAGCCCTGGCAGTAGCACAGATCACACATCAACCCTCACTCCTGCTCCAAACATCTCCCCAGCCACGAGGACAGATTTCAGCTTCCTGCTGAAAAGAATCTTTCTTGGCTGAGACACCGTCGCCTCTCATGTTCCAGTTCCCTTTCCAGCACTGAAATCTCCTCACTTTGGCTTCCACAGACATGCAAACACGCAGCCAAAAGGCCACTGCAGTCTCAGGAATCACCAGTTTCAGTTTCCATGAACTAGATGATGACCTTGTACAGTCAGACACGTTTTAGGCAGAGAAGCAGCATCTCATTACAGCTTAGGCAACACCCTGAGCATTGAGCCACAAAACCCAGCAGTTCAGTGTAAGCAACCTATTCTGTACCCACCTGGAGCAACCATCAGCTACATCTGGATTCTCTTTCCACCAGCTTACATCCCAAAACCTTGGGTCAACAGCTGGAACCTTTGCAAAATTGAGAGAAAGAAATATGAATGTGGCTTTGGAAGGGGAAGATTGTTCAAATGGAATTATCCCCCACGTCCAGGGCTTTTATGCTACAGGGAGTGACCTTTCTTTCACTCCCCATGGAATTAATGCAGAAAACCCCCCAAAAATGCCCTGTTTTGTTAAGCTGAGTATCACAGAGGTAAGTTGGCAGGAGTGTGATGCACAAACATCCCCTGCTCTGGAGGTGTCCTCCTCAAAACCACCAACTGCTCTGCTCTTCCACACTCTGCATTTCCAGGTGCCCCACGGCCCCAGACACATCAGGAGCCGCATGCACGGCTGTGGCTACCAGCTCTGTAACAGTATGGAGAACCTTCATGCCTTATTTATTTATAATGGAAAGCAGTTGTCTAATAAAATAAAATAAATAAAAATGAACAACAAGAGCAAGAGAAGCGTTGTTGATTTCCTGGGAGCGTTCACCACCCGTTGATTTGGCACTCGTAGCAGTGTTGGTTTAAGCCAGGCAGTGTTTGCCCTGCAGTCAGTTGATGCTGTAAAGGGAAGGGAATCACCCTCACTCTGTGTTTTAAACAATCCCATGTGGATCAGCATCACAGTTAAGTGTACAACACATTAAATATATTTTTAAATGCTCTATTATCCCCTCGAACACAAAGAAACACTGATTTTCTCACAGCTCTTAAGAACAGCACAAGAGTTAATTCTTTGATTTTCATGTACAATTTGGGTCAAGAAAGTGCTTCAGGCACCCTTGCAGAAAGGAAAGAGAATATGCTGAACTATTCTGCTGCATTATTTATATAACACACATTTTTGTGCACTTGGACTGCCAACGCTGCCACGCAATAAAACCCCTCTTTTGTCAGCTCGGGAGTCTCTGTAAAACCACACCATTTCTAAGCTCCCAATTCAAATCCTATTTTTCTTTTGGCCTTTTTTTGCAAACCACAAATCCAAAAATGACTGATGTAAGTAACATGATATTAGTACTTGCCTTGACAAAGGCACAGCTGCCGTGTATCAGCAGCGTGTTCAGCAAAGTGCTGAGGGCAATTTTGGATGCAATTTCTGCATCCAAAAATATTAGTGGCCATATATACACGTCCTGATTGACTGAGTGAGTCAGAGTCACTTGATTCCTGCCTAAAGTGAGGCTTTCAGTGATCAGAGGAGGAGAAAATGAGCATCTTCTGGCCTTTTGTGCCACCTTTGATCTAAACTTTTCCAATTGCTTTTGGAACACCAAGGAAAGCTCCACTGAGAGGGAACAAGAGAGTGCTGAGCCACCACTCTGCCAGAGAAACTGGTGCAACAGAGAGCAGCAGCTACGTAACAGCACGCCCCCATGGCTCATGACAGAAAGAAAAATTGCTGCATGCAATTAAAATGGATGAGGAAAAGTATGAAGTCACGGGAAATAATTCTTAATTTCAGAATTTGGCACAATCAGTGACCCTATTCAGCTCACAGCATTAAGATCAATAAGGGCACAGCTTGTCAACTGTCGGATTTGATGCTGGATTTGAAAGCTGGCATTTAGACAGTGCAGTTCCATCAGACCTGGCCTGGCTTCTCACTGCCCCACCAGCTGGAACAACCCTTGAGAAGGGCACCTGTTGTCATAAACAGGGAGGGGCCACTTGAAGCACAAATTCAAGCTCGAGCTCCCACAGGAAGGATTCAGCATCTTCCCTCTCTGACAGCAACTGAGACCTGCTGGAAGGCCCCTCAAAGCCCTGAGGACCTTGCTCCTGCTTTAACAGCCTGTACCCTCACCCACACAAGGAGTGACCGGATCCTTGCACTCCTCAGCCCTTCCCTCAGGTTTCTGGGATGGCTCTTGATGGCTTTTGCTCACCAGTGACCACCAAGTGACCACCAAAGCTCTGGCTCTCTTGGCTCTCACCAAAGTCAGACCTTGCCATGCCAAGCCCTGCCTGACAGGGAGAGCAGTTTCCAACCAGTCAAGCAGAGATCACCCAGCTTTTTACCAAGGCTCTGTGGACCAACACAGTGTGGAAATGAAGCAAAACCAGACAAATGTCCTTTCAGACTAGACTGGCTTCACCTGTGTGACCTTCCAGCTCCTTTCCCAGCCCCTCTGTGGCACTGTCCTTGGAGACAGTTCCTGCACAACAACCACCAGACACGTCTGACAACAGCTGGTGAATGAGTCATCCTGCCTTGAGTATTTTACCCATCCCTCTGGCTACAAATCACAAACATTTACCTGTTCCCTGTTCGAAATTAAGGTCACCAGATGGCATGGTTTGCCTCTGACAGCTCTGGGTTTTTTCCTTAAAGAATTTTGTTTTCAGCTGAGTTTGGACAAGGGCAGTGGAGCAGAACTGCAGGACTGAGAAGTTCGATTAAAGCAAAGTGAGGAGCCCTCTGTGGCCCTGAGCTGCTCAGCTGCAGCCATGGCAGAGAACCTGAGAGAATGTTCAGGACCTGCCCCCTCCCAAGGACTGAGCTCCCTGAGTTTAAATGGATTATCTGGGTGGGACTCAGCTCAGATCAGTCACACAGTCTGTATCAGCTTCTGAACACCCATTCTGGCTTCATCCACAGTTTTAAATAAGAGATTGTCAGCTCCTGTCAAAACACCAGAGCAAATGACAGCCCATCCCTGCCTGTGCATTTTCCTGCTGCCAGGAATAGCAATCCCTGCCCCTCTGGAACGCACACCCTTCTTGTCAAGCCAGCCTGACAGCTCCAACAAGAGTAAAAGCTGAAGGATTTCCACAACTGCCTCAGTCCCCTGCATCCTACATCTACCGCTGCTATATCAGCATTCAAAGTAATAATTGTGTATATATATAGCTGTGTTTTTATGTAACTCCTTAGCGCTCTTGAGAGGATAAAATGTGAAAACTGAAGCACTCCAGGTGCAAAAACTACACAATACATTAAAAAAGCGCGATGTATTTTCATTTTCAGCACTGGCCACCACGCAGGTCGGGGGCGCACAGACACCATAACCACCCCTGAGCTCCCTCATCCCCCGCGGCATCCCCCATTAGTGCTGCAGACACCTCCCCGCCCCACAGACCCCCATCACGGATATCACACGCTCCAGATCCATCCCCACAGCCCCAAAACAGCCCCTTCATCCCCGGAATTCCCCCCTCGGTCCCTGCGCCCCGCCCCGGAACGCGCCGCGCCGCCGCCGTTTCCGCGGGGACGCCTGGCGGGGGCGCACGGCGGAGGCCAACATGGCGGCGCACACGCTGCGGGGCCTGTGCCGGCCGCGGCTGGGGCTGGCGCCTCTGTGCGCCCGCTTCTCGCAGCGCGCCGGCACCGAGTACCGGAGCTCGCACA
>VXBQ01004919.1:3614-21605 GCA_013400175.1 Phainopepla nitens
CAGAGACACCCGCACAGGGACAGCCGGACTGGGACACCCGAGTGAGGACAGCCGGACAGGGACACCCGCACAGGGACAGCCGGACTGGGACACCCGCACAGGGACAGCCGGACTGGGACACCCGAGCGGGGACAGCCGGACTGGGACACGCGCACAGGGACAGCTGGATTGGGACACCCGAGCGGGGACACCCGCACAGGGACAGCCGGACAGAGACACCCGAGCGGGGACACCCGCACAGGGACAGCCGGACTGGGACACCCGAGCGGGGACAGCCGGACTGGGACACCCGATTTCGGACCCCTCTCCGGACCTTTTGTCCGCCAGGATCCCCGCTCCAGGATCCCCCTCCAGCCCCTCCATCCTGAGGGCTCCCCGCTCAGGGGTTCCCCTTCCAGCCCTCGAATCCTCAGGGATCTCCCCTCAGGAATCCCTGCTCCGAGATCCCCTCCAACCCCTCCGGCTGCAGGGAAGCCTCTCCAGCCCCTCCATCCTCAGGAATCCCCTCCCCAGGATTTCCTCTCCACATCCTCAGTCCCAAGGGATCCCCTCTCCAGTCCCTCCATCCTCAGGGATGGATCCTCACTTCAGGATCTTCCTCAGCCCCTCTGCAGAGATCCCCTGCTGTGGGAAATCTGTGCTTAATCCCAACAGTTTCTTTAACATCCTGTAAAGAGACATCTTCATTAGGTAATAACAGGGAATATTGGTTCTGCCAGGAAGCCTTGCAGGGCAGGAGAGAGCTGGGATGGTCCATGGGATGGAGTTTTTAGCCATCAGTAAAAGCAGAGCTGTAAAAGCCCTTTAAAAGGGACAAACACAAACCAAACACAAACCGAGCTGTCCCAGAAACCCAGCAAAAGGCACAGCAAGGACTGGATCTGCAGAGGGCTCTGAGGGACTGGGATAGCTCAGGAATGGGGCTGCAGGAAGATCCAAACCCAGCCAGCTCCCACCTGGCTCTTGTGGTGGCTGAGCTGTTCCCAGCCCAGGCTCACACACATCTCAAGGTCAGGCCTCAGACTGCCCCCAAAAAACTGGCAAAAGCTGAGAGTAAGGACCCACAATGGAGCCTTTGTGTGTGCAGCTCCTGAGGAGCTTCCAGGACAGTGCTGGGGCTCAGGAATCCAAATTTTGGTGGCAGCAGACAAACAAGTCCCAGGAGTTAAACACAAACAGGGGCTGCCACCTTCAGATTGATATTCTCCCTGCCAGGCAATTCATCACCAGCAAAGTTTTGATGAGTGCTGCAGGGAAAAAGAGAATTTACAACCCAAATTCAATTTCATTCTACTGCAGATTTTCCCCTGATTTCGTCCTGTGCTCCACATAATTTTGGTTGATTTATGACAACTGTGCAGCCATCAGGCTGTGGAAATAAAGACAACAGGGATAAACTTTAAACTTCATAGTTTTTATTCTGCAAAGCAATATGCACATCTTACAAACACAAAAATTAATCTAGGAGAGAAATGTCATTTCCAAATCAGCTATTAACCATCATGCAACAAGACAAGTGAAATGTAAGAACAAAACAAAACAAAACAAAACACAAAAAACAGCCATCTCGAACCCTACAATCACCTGCAGAGGGTTGAAACCAAGGCTCAGATTTTCTATGTAATGCCAAAGAAAATGAAAAAAAAAAAAAAAAAAAAATGGCAGCTTTTTAAAAAAAAGAAAAAACGAACAAATAGAATCAAAACTGATTAAAGTCAAAGTTAAAAAAAAAAAAAAAAAAAAGAAAATGGCAGCTTTCTAAGAACAAGAAAACACGTACAAATAGAATCAAAACTGATTCAAGTCATAGTTAAAAAGAAAAAAGAAAACAAAAAAAGGAAAGATCAATATGATCTGAACTTTAATATTAAGTTTTAACTCTTCTGTTTGGCTGCATTTAACTTTGTACATCGCCTGGGAACAATCCAATATTCCTCAGCATTCCAGCATTTTGGCCTGCTGGGACACCCTGCACCTCCCTGCTGCAGTGCAGGGGGCAAAAGGACGAACTAAAGCCAAAAAAATCAAACTCTCCAACGTTTTCCCTTTTGCATTTGTGGGTCACAATCTTTAATATTCCCAGGGGGCTTGGTGCAGAAAGTGGGGGAGAAGTTGTCAAGCAGGCTCCTGTCATTCCCAAACGCTTTCCCCGACAGCCCAAATTCCAGCTGGGACGTTTGGAGCTGGGATTTGTTGAAGGAGAAAGGATTTGCTTTGCTTTCCAAAGGAGTCAGGTGATGCTGGGGGGGTTTGGGTATTTCCAGGATTTGCACCACCTCTCTCCCAATCCACCTCCTACTCCTGCCTTTGGTCCCCAGATCAAGCCACCCTCGGAGGCAACTCTTGGAGTGAGGATTAACACAGAAGGCTGGGCTTGTGTGATTTAGGAACAGCTCAGGCTGGGGTTTAGGAGCAGCTCAGGAGAAGCCCTTGGCCTGTTTCACTCCCTGGCCTCATCCCAGGGAAGCAGCATCAGCCCACAGCAGCATCAGGAGAAAACTGGGAGCTTCTTTCTATCACTAAACTTCAAACCAGGCCATCTCTAAAGCTTTGCCTTAACATTCCCTGGAGGAAAACGTGTCAGGTAACCCCACTTAAGGAACTGAAACTGAAGGAGGAAACGTGTTCTGAAGGAAACTGTGGCTGCTCAAACACCCTTCAGACTCGAGAACTTACTGAAGTCCCAACACACCCAGACCAGGAGTGGTGTCTGGAGGGAAGAAACTGGGAATTTTATGCCAGCATGACTGAGACTATGGGATTCTCACTTGGATTTTTTTTCTTCTGTGGAGTTTGCAGCAAAAGGAGGAGGGGGAAAAAAAAGTGGGAATGAAGGAATGAATGAATGAATGAATGAATGAATGAATGAATGAATGAATGAATGAATGAATGAATGAATGAATGAATGAATGAATGAATGAATGAATGAATGAATGAATGAATGAATGAATGCATGCAGAGCTGTCACACCACCTGATGAGAAAGCTGTGAGAAAAGATGAAAAGTCAATTAAGGCAACCAGTGAGATTTAAAAGCAGTGGTGGAAATGTCTGCAGGAAGAGCCTGACCCCTGGAATTAAGGAGACTGCTCAAGGAATCAGGAAGAAAAAAAGCAGTAGAAGGCAGAATGGGAAAAGGAGAAATGCACAGAATCAAATCTCTGACTGCAGAATGGACACAGAGAACAGAAGGGGTTTCATTCTGGGGTGGTTGCTTTGACCTTCCTCACAAGACCCCCACTTTTGTGGCCATCCTGCCCTGAGTGGCCAGCAGGAAATGGCAATTTAATGAACTGAATGGGCCAGAGCTCAGCAGGGCCAGTGGCAGCTGCCCCTCAGAGCTGCAGCCACAGCCCCAGAGTGAAGCTCTGGAACAGACGCTGGGATTTCTTTTCCTTTCACTCTTTGCACTTGCCCAAGGCTGTGCAGAGCCCCAGCAGGCTGCTAACACAATACATCTTTTTATGAAGTTTCACTTTCTAGAAAGAAAAGAAAAAAAAAAAGAAAAAAAAAAAGTTTACAGAAAGCTGCTCTGCAGCAGAGACACACAATCCTGGCTGGAGGGCTGGGGATGGGAGGCCAAGTGGAAAAGTTTTCCAGATAGTCTCTGTGCTGACTGGTTCTCTGGCATTCAGCAAGCCAAATGAACTACCAAAAAAAAAAAAAAAACCCAACCAAAAAAACAAACCAAAAAAAAAAAAATCAAACAGTTCTTTTCAGTAAGTAACAGTTTAAAATGGGACTTCACTTCTTATTTTTTTTTACTATGAATAAAAGCACAAGTTTGTCCTAAATACAGCACTATTAAAATGTGAATATGTATTTTTTTTCTTCCAAAAGAGAAAAAAAAAATCTAAAACGTTGATATCTTTTCTTGCAAGCAAGGAGCAAATGGAATAAAGTATTAGGCCACACAAACACACACTGAATTCATGTTGTGGATCGGTGGCTTTGGAAATGCAGGATTATATCAAAGGTGCATACTTGGTTCAAACACACTGTACAGATTGGGCAAAAAAACCAAACATCTCTTGGTTGGTTTGAGACACTTGCAAAGGCATCTTCACCTGCCCAGGTGCAGCTAGACAAAAATCTGCCTCAGGGGAGCCTTTTCTCTGGAATTATCTACACCATCGTGGGGCTGTCCCCAGGGAAGGACAGCCACGGGACAAGCACATCTCCTCAGAATTACTCTGGATATTCTGCTTTTATAAATATGTACAAATCAATTACAGGCACTTTGAAATGTCTTTGGTTGGAATAAACCAACGTTGCAAGGTAATGGATTCACAGAGTGTTAAGACCCAGGCTGGGTTCAGCAGGCAATGGTTCCGGTCGCTCTAGGGAGGAGGAGAGGGGGGTTTATGCTTCTGACAAAGCAACCTGGGAAAAAAAAAAAACAAAGGAAGAGAAAATATTTAATTAAAGGCAAATTTTTAATCCTGTAACAGTGATACGATTTATCTCTGTCAGCTGGCAGAGCTGTCCTTGACTTTTCAAAGCAAGCTTGGAAAGTCTGACTTGGAAAGGAAATCAAAGCCAGTCTGAAGGTGTTTTGTACTTTGCAAAAATCAATAGATTTGCAGAAGAATGAAAGTCCCAAACCACCCAAAACCAAAGAAAAAAGCCCCAAAAAACAACAACACAAAAAAAACCCAAACAACAACAAAACAACACAAAAACCAACCAAAAAACAACAACAAAACGAAACAAAACAACCCCAAACAAACAAAAAAACCAACACAAAAACCAGCCCAAACCAGCTCAAACTACAAAATATCATTAAGATCAAAAGGTGTTAACACTGGCCTCCTACTTCTCAATTAAATATATTCATATTTAATCCTCCAGGCAAACTGCAGGTCCTCAAGGTAATACTGAACAATGGTTCTTTCAACAGCTTTGTTACTGTTTTTAACTTAATTCTGATTTTCAACCAGTGACTCTTTCAACAGCTTTGTTTTTAACTTAATTTCTGATGAACAACCATTAGAATTATGTATCATGTTTTACTCAAAGTTTTCAGTCTGTTGTGGTAAAAGATAATGAATAAATAAAGATTTAATGCCACCCATTCACTGCTTCACACGAAACAGTTCAAGCACCACCAGAATTATGGCAGAAGCGTCGCAGCCCAGCACTTCCTGAGCTGCAAGAATCCATTTCTGGAGGACAGAAATCTCATTTGGAGGATCTCCAAAGCACTTGTGTGGATTTCATAACCCCCACCTGCACTGTCCACAATGAAATCCCCATCTCCAGAGACAAGGAAAACCAGTCTGTGCTCTGGCCAACAGCAGCTTTTCTCTGTTTTCTTACCAGAGCCAGGATTTTGCCAGCACACACTCACCTTTTCAGAGCAGAACTCTGTGTTGCTTTGCCTCAGTTTGCTTGGTCTGCCTTTAATGACTGCATAGCAGAACATTGTAATCACCATCACAAAGAGGAAGTAACTGGTGTGCATGAGGTGCAGGTTTATCAGAGAGCGATCATCCTACATGCAGAAAAGCAAATTAAAACCATTTACTGACTTAGCATTTGATATTAAAGCAATAATTACCAGATCAACCTAGAAATTACCTCATGAATCAACTTTCTCCCCCTTACAGAGCAACGGGAGTGATTCCTAATTGTGGCACAAAATGTTTCTTGTGTTAAAAATCTGTGTTATGGAGATTTTTCCAAATATTGGCAGAGGCTTTTGTGAAATGATTTCAAGCTATAAATGCTGGTTATTAAGAGCTGTGAGGCACGTGGATGAAGATCATCAAACCCATCAGGGTGGGGCATTCTCAGCCCTCACACCACACACTAAATCAGCAGCAAAAGTGACAATTTTAGGAATCATATTCAATGAAAGCACACAAGAAACCAGCAGCCAAAACGACAATTTTAGCAACCATATTCAGTGAAACCAGAGCTAAGCATTTACTGAAAACACCAGAGGAACAGCCCAGCACTTACATCTGGAACTATGACAGTGAGTTTGGGGTTTAAAGCATGGTAGACTTTCCCAATTGCTCCCTTGTAACACCAGAAGGGGTTGTAATCCTGGGCATATTTTGTGTTCGAGTCCCTGGCCGTGGTGAAGATCTTGTACCACTGAGTGGCATTGCTGTAGGTTTCAGGAACACAATGTGGTGGCTGACTGCAATAAAACAGAAATAATCAGCACCCTGAAATGTATTTTCCATGTTCAACCAGGACAACTTTTCCACTCAAAACGTGGTTTTAGTTTGGGCCTTCCAAAGCAACAACAAAACCCCAAAGTTTAAGTTAAAAACTCCCAAAAGCCACATGACTGCCACGCTAAAATTAGAATTTAACTGCATGTTGTTGCACTAAGCCAACATCCCACAGCTTAATTGGAAAAATACTGGTTTTCCTAAGGCTTCCCACAGCCTGGGGCTCTCCAGGTTGGATGGAACAGTGTCAGGGAAACCAGAGAAGACGAAGGGAAGATATTTTGGTGAAGGCAAAGCAACCTTTGCCTTGTGCTGATCTCTCAGCAGGGAAGAGGGTAAGAACCTCAGTGCCAAATCTCATCTCTGAAACTCAATGATGGGGTAAATTCCTTACATTTCCATGGATTCTCTTGCTCCTAGTGAAGCTTAAAACACAGTTGAAAGGCAGAGATGGGCCAAAAAACCTCAAAGACATCAGAGGGTTCGAGACAAATGTTTTAGCGTGGGAGAAGAAGTGCAAGGATGTAATTCCCACGAGCAGCAGGAATTTTCAGGAGGAACTAAGAGCTCAGAGGAATGCATGAGGCAGGAAGCAGCCCCTGGGGGAGAGCTGCACTTACACTGTGACTGGGAACACGCTGCTGGCTGCTGTCACAGTCATGCAGGTGGTGAACACAACCTGCTCGCAGTGGCCGTGCAGGACGCAGTCATCGGAGTTCCAGGCAGCTGGCAGGGTGAAGGTGATGTTGATTTCCTCATGGGATTCTCTGCCTTTGAGAAAGAGACAAGGAAAGCTGGGGTTTTGCTTCACAAAAGTATCTGAGCAACAATCTCTGGGATAAGGAGAACACACAAATGATTAAGGCAGGAAGCATCACCCCACAACTCAGGTCACCAGGCTGCTTTCAGAAATTAAAAACTCTTTCCAAGTCAATTCATGCACGGTCACAGACCTTTATTAGAAAAGCCTTTCTCCTCCTAAGAACTTTGTTCCACATCTGTTTTTTCTGCTGCTCACTTTTCAAACTGGAGATATTTGTGTAGAGAAAAAGGTGTCAGCAGATACTGAACTGCACATTAAGTCATGTATGATAACTCCACGAGGAGAAATTCAGACTGAAATAAATCCAGGCTGCTGCAAATGGAACTTGCATTTGGTAGCTCTCAAAGCAGCAACAAAATAATAACAGAAAACACAGTAATGCACATTTGCAGCTATGGGCAACGTCTCTCCACAGGTTCAACACCTTCAACATAATTATAAAATGCAATTCTGGCTGAAAGCTAAAATACAGTGAGGTTCTATTGTCAATTTCTATTAATTCTCTACTAACTCCTGTTAAAAGTTCCTGGCAGGCAGCCAGCGAGCAGATTGGTCTCTGCACACCACAGAAACCATAATCATCTTATCTGGTGCTGTTTGTGATATTAAAGCTGATTCACTTATGCATTTTAGATAAACTAGAATTTTTTAGACAACATAATACTCTCTGTTGCATCTATGTCACATTTGAAATGTCAGTTGAGGACTCGATGGATGGAGACAAAACTGAAGAGAGTCACTGTGTGGAATTTTGCTAGCTTAAAAATGACCTTCCATTGTCATTAGGTTTAATCATTCCAAACTGCCAAGCCTGATCTTGGCACCCCTGCAGGTTCTTTTCCACTCGGAATGCAGGGAAAAGTTCCTCTAACAAACAAGTGAAGGGCTCCATACAGGAATAAACTCTCAATAAATCTGAGAACACATCTCTGTTCTGTGCATAAGATTTATCTCATCCATGATAAGCTGGGGAATTTTGATTTGATTATACAGTTATTTAAATTACAGAAATGTTTAGAATCACAGAATGATTTGGGTTGGAGAGGACCCTCAACACTTTCTTGTTTCATTGCCCTGCCATGGGCAGGGACACCTTCCACTAGCCCAGGTTGCTCCAAGCCCTGCCCAACCTGGCCTTGGACACTTCCACAGCTTCTCTGAGTACTCACTACCCTCACAATAAAGATTTTCTTCCTAATATTTAATCTAAACCTACTTAGGTTCAGTTTGGAGCCAATCCCCCTGTGAAAGGTTAGAAAAAAACCCTCTAAAAGCCAACTGTAACCTGAATTTTTAAAAGGTACAGCTCTGCCTACCTGAAAGTCCAATCTGGTGCCCAAAAATTGTGGAGCTGAGGTGTGTGACATTGCGAGAGTATCCCCCAAAAGGTCTGAGAGGGTCCAGGGTCAGCGTGATGGTGACAGAGATGTTGATGGGACCAGAGTCCTCGAGGGTCTGTGGGGACTGCGTGGAAGACCTGGCCTGCCCGCTGGTCACGGTGCTTTCTGGAGTTGTGGTGTCATTGAGGAGGTGCTTTAGGGTTTCATTCTCAGATATACAGAAGTCCAAATCATTAAACCTCAGGAGGAAAGTATTCCAGTCCTTAAAACAAAGAGGGAGATGTCAAGGCCGTGAGGGAGCTCGTGCCTTGCTCGGTGCCATCCTGCCCGGTTCCAGACCATGGAGCAGGACCCACACAGCTCAAAAAGCAACAGAAACCCCACCAGGGCTGCTTCACCACAGGAAAGCTCTTTGTACAAATCAGGTGGGCTCTATCCCAGCTCCCTTCCCTGAGCTAGAAAGGAAACCTGCTCTGTTCTCACCACGCTCCGGGGTGAGCGGCTGCTGCCCAGGTTTCCCTCCTTACAGGACAGCGCTGAGGGAAGAAGTTCCCCAAACCAGCTAAGTGACCCTAAATAACAAACTGAAAGGTTCCTAGCCACAGCAGGGAAGATCCAGGACAGATGATCTGGCCTCATCCTTGATATAAAACAAGACTAACAAACATTCACCCCAACAGCCCTTCTGAAAGTAAAACAGAGACAACCTCCCACACAGCTCTGCTCTCCAGGAGTGGAAGAAAAATTAACTTTGGGCATGTTTTCCAAATTAACATCATTTTTGCACGTACCTCTGTCATCTCTGGTGATTTGATCTCCTTGATTTTGAAGAAGTAGCCCAGTGTGAGGAAGGCAATGGCCATGGCGCTCACGCTGATCATAAAGACCACGAGCGGAGGGCGGCTGCTGATATAAACCTTCAGGTTCTCCAACAGGTTTATGTAGAACATTATTCTGATTGTTCACCTGAGGGGAAAAAATGTTCCCACAGAGTCACTGGACTGTGTGTTTACAGCTGGGGGGTGGTGGATCACGAAAGTATCTGAGCAACAATCTCTGGGATAAGGAGAACACACAAATGATTAAGGCAGGAAGCATCACCCTTTGGAGGCATCCCGGATCTTTGCAGGCAACAAAGGGAACAAAAAGAAAAGTTAAAATCCAAAAGAAACCATAAAATCCCTCAACTCCTGCTCTTTCTAATCTCTCCCACTCCACAACTCAGGTCACCAGGCTGCTTTCAGAAATTAAAAACTCTTTCCAAGTCAATTCATGCATGGTCACAGACCTTTATTAGAAAAGCCTTTCTCCTCCTAAGAACTTTGTTCCACATCTGTTTTTTCTGTTGCTCACTTTTCAAACTGGAGATATTTGTGTAGAGAAAAAGGTGTCAGCAGATACTGAACTGCACATTAAGCCATGTATAACCCCACGTGGAGAAATTCAGACTGAAAATAAATCCACGCTGCTGCAAATGGAACTTGCATTTGGTAGCTCTCAAAGCAGCAACAAAATAATAAGAGAAAACACAGTAATGCACATTTGCAGCTATGGGCAATGTCTCTCTCCACAAAAAGAGAAATGGGTTGGTACACAAAACTGGGATTCAGTCCCGTGGCTGTGCTGCTCACTGAGCACAGAGTGTGTGCCTGAACACAGCAGTGATCAGAACAGGCTCCACATCACCCTCCCGGCCTCAGACTGCCAGCTGGGAACACACCTGAAGGAATGAGGGCTCCCAGCACAGCCCAGCATCACTGGTAAGTGATAAACCCAGTTCTTGCCTTTCCCCAGGCAGGGTACCACTGCCAGTCATGCCAGTAATGTCTGAGGGCACCAAGTTACAAATCAAACTTTGCACACCCTTTGAAAGCAGGCCGGAGCCCTGAGGATCCCTCTTTACCCCGTCCCAAACACCTCTATTTTCAAAGCAGGATCTGAGAAGCAGCTCTACATTATTTTAGGCTTCTGCATCAAGAATCCTATGGGCAGAAACACCCAGAAACTGCATTAAGGTGGAGGCTGGAAGACTTCTGGTCTTCATTTAATTCTTGCAGGATCTAGCACTTTTTGTTCTGTCTGTAAGCAAAGCCAGGACCTTACACGCTGAGGAAATGTCCCAAGTCATTAATTTTTGCCCCAAATATAATATTTAGTCTGATTCCTCTCCTGAATTTTTATCTGCAGAGCAAAAAGACCCCAATTATTGTATCTATTCCCCACCTCCACTCCCAGGGAAAAGCAAACAGCCCGGTGTTAAAGGGCAGCCTTGTGACATCTCCTTCAGAAGCTCTGCAAGAATTCCAAGCCAACCTTTATCTTTGTCTTACCTAAAACCCTGGCTGAAAAGGCTTTTAACCCCATCTAAGCCACCGAGGCAGGAGCTGCTCCTAGCAACCTGCTGCTGATCTCCAAAACTCTGAGGGAAAGGAGAAAGGAATTCTGTACTGCAAGGGTTACAGTTGGAACATCCACAGAGATCTGATAACATTTAATTAAGGCAGGGACTGCTCCTGCAGGCCTGGGTGATTGCCACTGACTCCCATCATTGTCATTTACAATCCAGGTGCAGCAGGGCTGAGAAGTGGCAGCTCTGAGGATGAGAGAGGCACAGGGCAAGGCAGGGAGGGGTCTGGGATCTGAGCTAGTGATTCAAGAGAAAACAAAAGAAGGGTAAAGGACAAGCGCTCAGACAAAGCCCTTTTCAGAGCCCACGGAGTACAATGATCCCAACTTCCTTGTGTATACTCAGGATTTTACTGGCAGGAATGCTTCAGTTGCTGATAACAGAAGAAACATTGACAGAACCTGCAAAAGTGCCCCAGAGAGGGGAAAATCCAGCTCAGGGAGAAGAGACAGAGGTCAATGCCAACAACACAACCTTGGGCTGTGCCTGCTGACTCCCCACTCCTCTCCTGGCTGAAACCTGCTGAGACAGAGCTCTCCAGGGCTCAAGATCCCATCTGGGTTTATTATTTTGCACCACCAACCCCTCTCCATCCACCCTGCAAAGCCCAGGAAGTTTTTCTGAGTGAGCAGTGGGTGCAGCCAACACTTCTACAAACCCAGAGTGAAAAGCAGGGAAAGGAGAGGGAAGAGAGGGGAAGAAAAATGAGAAAGGATGAGAAAGGTGGACCTTACCAGAAGTTTGTGGCAGAGCAGCTGGGGCACAGGCAGCCAGGCCAGGGGAGGTGGCAGAAGGAGCAGGGACAGGGGAAGGGAGAGCTGGGGCTGGCAGGGATCATGCTGGCAGTGATCCGCCCTATCTTGTCCCTGGCAGCAAATTCCTTAAAAGAGCCGAGGTAAAAACCCCAAACGCTCCATCCAGAAGCAAAATCCCAAACACTCCTTCTGGAAACGTGGGAGACGTGTGCAGAGATGGAAGGAGATCAAAACCTAAACCAAAAGCAGAGTTGCAGGCAGTGTCCCCTCCTGAATTTCCTTCAGGAAATAACACAGATGCAGAGTTTATTGCAGCTTTTAATCAGGGCTGAGTGTCAGCCACAGCACAGCCAGGGCTGGCATTCCTTTTTAAAAGGGGTTTCCAACAGCTCCATTAGTATTTGTTTACCACAGGGGCTAAAATCAGCCGTAAAAAAAACGGGATGTGCTGAAAATCCTACACTGAGAAATATTTGGGCTAATATTTTTATGTAAGAGATCACCAGCTTTTAAGTGCCAGTTGTTTAATATGCTGCCATAACTCAGTGGCTTTGAAAGCAATTAGAAAATGCCATAAGCTGCAATTTCCGAGGAGTAATGTGCCTTTGGAGCATTTGGGAGGGAAAAGGGAACAACTGTGGATTTCAGTGCTGGAGCTGACATGAAAATAGCAATGGTGGAAAGCAGGAGGATGAATGTTTCCATGCTGCTACCTGGAGAATTACTGATTTTTTTTATCAAAGTACTTAAATAATTTCTATTATCATGGAATTTGTGCTGCAGATCAGTGAATTACATCAAAATGTCTACGGATTTTCAGGGTTCCTTAAACCCCTCTCTGTTAGAATCACAATGCATCACAACTCTTCTGCCAGCTCTTGGAACTAACTTCCTCCTCTGTGTAAATAAATAACTTCAAGAATATAATTTAAACTTTTATTTCTTGTTCACAGAGTTAAAAAACAAAACAAACCAAAAACAAACCAAACAAAACAATGCTTTTACCTCCTGGCAGGTCAGGCAAGCAAGATCAGATTTCACTTTTTAGCCAAATAAATAATTTAGTGAGTGGCTCTAATGACTGCTGCTGCCTCTCTCCACTCCAGCAAAGCCTTTTAATACTCGGTGCAATAAAAATCTCCCCAGTCAGACTAAACAAGGAGCTCAAGAATGAAAACTGCCAGGCTGGAACACTGGCCAGCAGCTCCACAGTAATTGCTGGGTAGTGAGGGATGTTCAGCAGGAGTTACAGCTGCTGGGAACCCTGGAGATGATGTGCTCTTAAATCAGCATACGCAAACCCAGGCAGGGAAAAAGATGAAAATGGTAAAGGGTGGAAATACAACAGTTTAACCTGCCAGAGAAACACAGAATAGAGCAGCCAACTAAAAAGCAAGAAAATATTCTATAGTTTGGGGAGTTTTGCTCCAAAGGAGCTCCTGACAGCAACCTCAAAGGATAACACTGAGAATTCCTAGAATTCCTCTTATTTGTGTATGAGAGTGTGGAAAAAAGAAGCTGCTGAAATAGACTGATGACTTTTTCAAGGCTAAATTACAAATAAGGAAAATCTTGAAGTCCATTGCAAAGACCAAAAAGTCAATGCAATGAGTCACAGCTGAAATATTAAATTCCCATTTTGAGGCTTAATATCAAAGGAGCTGAAATCCTAAGAACAATAAAAACCCCATGTGCTGTACTAAAGCAGGTATTAAAAATGAAATTGCAGTTACCAAAGTGAAAAAAAAAAAAAACACAAAAAACAACCAAACATGAATTTTAAAGAGATCAAAGTCATTTGACATTTTTGTCAATAATGTCAATTACCACCTTGCCACTAGAAAGCTTAAAATGATGGAATTTCCTCACAGATATTTCCCCTTCTTGTTGTGCAGGTAAGGTAATAACTACAGAAGAGGGGTTTAAATGTAAAACCACCACTGAAATATCCTGGGGAGGAAAACTGGGTGGAGGAGAAGGGCAGGAGGCAGCACTTCTCCTTTAGGATCTCACAAGATTTCCAATTCTCAATATCTCACTGCACAGAACAGTATTTAAATTGAGGTGTGCAGCTCAAAAAAAAGAAATCAATTATACTTTCAAAGGTACCCCACTACCAGGAGGTCAAAGGGGTTAGGAAAAGGATTAAACACTTTGAATTAAAATTATGTAGTGTGCCAGAGGAATATTTACAAACACAAATCAAGCAAACCAAGGGAAAGCAGCCATAAATAAATGCAAGCAAAGCAGTGTTCATCTCCAAGTGCCTCTCCTTTAACAACAACAAACAGCAGCAGGTACCAAAATCATCTTTCACTTGGTTTTCTTCGGCTCAAATTTGATGTCTGAGAGTGAAAATAAAGCAAAATAAAAACCAGAGTTGTGTGAGCTGGGGCTGGTGCTGGGGCTGGTGCTGCTCAGCATCTTTGGGGTGACAGGGACATGGGGCCAGCTTGGCACTGACACCAAGCTCAATTTCAACACTGCTCTGTGCAGTGAGATATTGAGAACTGGAAATCTTGTGAGATCCTAAAGGAGAAGTGCTGCCTCCTGCCCTTCTCCTCCACCCAGTTTTCCTCCCCAGGATATTTCAGTGGTGGTTTTACATTTAAACCCCTCCTCTGGAGTGACTACCTCACCTGCACAAGAAGGGGAAATACCTGTGAGGAAATTCAACATCTCTGGGGGTGACAGGGACACCAAGCTGTGTGGGAAGGGACCTGGACAGGCTGCAGAGGTGGCTCTGGGACAGCCTGAGGAGCCTCAGGACCCAGTGGAAGAAGAGTAACTTTACCACCCTGATGTCTGGGGAAAACAGAGGTGTTGGCATCTGCAGCAGCTTCAGATCATCTTTTTAGGAAGTGTGGAAGCCTAAAACCTTCCCCAGCAGCAGCAGGGCAGGCAGGCAGGAGGAACTCACCCTCCAGGGCACAGCACCACCTCTGTCCAGCTGAGCCTCCTCCCCTCCTCCTGCACAAAATAAACCAAAATCAACGACCTCCGAGGAAATGCCAGCAGATTTCTGCCCAGCACAGAGGGAGGGAAGCAATCAGGGCGTGTGGAGGAGCAAACTTCACACAAACATCACCTCGGGGCCTTGAGTCCAACCAAATATAAGCCCAAGATCAGCAGGCAGATGTGCACAAACACATCTGCTCCAGTGGGAGACAACAGGAATTGGCTCCAGCCACACGGTGGCTTATCAGTTTGCTGAGCTATTTTATCCACAAATATGTTACTGATAAAAAACTCCACATTTTCCTGCAGCCTGGGAGCTGAAAATGGCAGGAAAATGGCTTTGCATGCACAGGGAGGACACTGCACAGGGCAGGAGGAGAACAGCACCTGGAAATGTGGAAAAGGACATTCCTTCCTCCTGGAACCCTGATAAAGGATCAGGATGGAGAATAGGAACAGAAACCTGGGGCTTGCACGAATAGAAAGAAGCTTCATACTTGCATGAAATGTTTCTTTTCACCTCTCAAAACACTTTTCAAAGCTGAATTAATCACTTTAACAGCCCCAAGAGGGGGACAAACAGCAAACATTTCAGGTCTGCCCATGAAACAAAGCCAAGGAAAGGAACTAATTTGGTGAGCGATAGAAAATTCTAAAGATCACACTGAGACTGAATTCCAAACACCCAAACTCCTCACTTCAACCCTCTAAAAAGACAGGAAACTTTAAATGACAGGCCAATGATGTAAAAAATTAAAAGGAAAACAAACATTACTCAGTCAGTGTGTGACAGCCCTTCCCAACAGACTTGTGTTGTTCAGAAAGTCTGGTGGATTCACCACAAGCACCTGAACTTTGTGCCAGCTGATACTCTGGGGACAGCAAAGTTGATTTCCATTTCCCACTGGAAGAAAAATTCGTGCAGAAACAGACAAATCCAAACAAGTTCCAAGTATTTTTATATGCTCTCAGTTCTTAAAAATGATGAATGAGAAAAGGGAAGGAAAGTTAAAAGCCAGGAAGCAGAAACAGAGTGAAGAAGCTTTTTTCCCCTGGTTCAATGAACCCTGAATTCTGACTTTTGTTAGAAGTGAAAAACATAATTTAAAACAAACCCAGCTGTAAAATCAAAATGAACTCAACCTCTGGTTGGAAATCAGACATTTTGGTGCCAAACTCGAAGCAGGCATCTCTGTGTGCCAAGAGCCTGTGCCATGGGAATGAATCCTTCCATCTAAAAGAGCTCAGGGGCATTTTTAAACATTCCAGCTTTCCCAAGTCCAAGTCACGACTTCCAACGTGAGTTACCATAACCCAAATCACCCAGACTGCAATAAAACACACAATAATTGATGAAGGACTTTGAATTTGGATTAAAAATGCTATTCTGGTTACTGCTGCTTAGCATGAGAACCCGGCAGAGGAAAGGAAAAGTAAAATTATTCCATTTTACAGGATCTCTAAAGATCCATGAGAACTCAAATTCTGTGTACAGTGAGCTGGCAGCAGCCAAAAATACAGGGTGGCTTTAATCAAGAAGTGTGAAAATTCTGAGTGACTGTCCAATAGTCAGAAACTGGTTGAGTGACCAGTTCAAGGTTAATTGTTGACTTCATTAAAGCCACTCATTAAGCAATGTGGGACCCAATTCAGCAGCGAAAGTGCAGAGAAATGCCAGGAAAAGGCTCTTCAGTCTGTAATGAGAGCTGTGAGGAGACAGGGATGCAGACAGATACACAGCTTGAATCACAAGCAGAGACATGACTGACAGGCCGAGGAAATGGCAGCTTTGGGGAATGGCAAATTCAGAGTTTGGGTGTGGAAAGAAGGGAGAGAATCAGCAAAGCAGCCAGCGGCCACCGATGGAAATGGAAACAGCAGCAAAGCCAACTGAAATGAGGGAGCTGGGCAACAGCTGAGATATCAAAGGTGTGGCTGGAAGATTGTGGTGTGTGTGTGCTTCACCCCCACTGCTCAGAGGAAACGGGACCTCAGCTTGCTCAGCCCCAGCTGGGAGAGCTCGCTCTCCGTTCTCCCCCAAATGCCAGGACACACAAACTGTTTCATCCAAAACAAAACCTGGGAGTTCTGAGCCCTGGGAAGCAGCTTTGTTCACAGGTCAGGATGGCCTCAGAAAGAAAATGAATTCCCACCCAGCCATGCTTTGGGTAAGGGGAGCTTTGGGAAAAGCAACACAATTCTGACACCAGCGAGTTACACTGATGATTGAGGGCTCAAGCCATGAAACAGCTTCATTTCTACAAAACCTGTGATGTTATTTAACACAAAAAGAAGATTACCCCAGCTGCCAGATCTCAGGATCAGCTCAGGGTGCTCCAGGGCTGCTGGGTGTGCCAGGCTCTGTCCCTCTGTCCCCAGCTCACAAAGGACACCGAGCTCTGTTTGTGCCCAGCCCTCAGCCGGGCACTCAGAGCACAGGGACTATTTTGTTTTATCAGGTGCCCTTTCAAGCTCTTGTCTTTCAAGTGGAAAAGAAGAACCACATTCCAGCCGAGCCACTCCTCAAATCCNTTTTTTGTTGTGTTTCCCAAAGGTGCTCAATACCTAAAAGCGTTCAGGGTTAAATCCTTAAAGCAAACAAACCTTCATTTACGTTTATCGTGATAAATAGGAGTAATATCACTGTTCTATATTGCGTTATAAATTATTGTCTGTGATTAATAATTAACATTAATAACGGTAATGCGACGATGCTGATGTTTCCACGAGGACAACGGGAAGCCTGGTGGAGCTGTTTGCTGTCCCCGGCAGCTGGGCAAGCTGGGAGAAAACCTTCCCTGAATATCGGGTGAAAAATATTCCCCAGCATGGCTCTGGGAAGGTGAAAGCGCAGCGGTGCCAGGAGGGCCAGGAAGGTCAGCGAGCCCCGCGGAACCCGGGCGCCGCGCCCTGCCCGGGGGCACCGGGAGCGGTCTCCGAGCTTTGCCCGCCCTCAGAAACACGCGACGACCATTCAGCAGGACAGCCAGCCCCGGCTTTGCCGCCCCACCGCGCTCCTGCGGCGGCCCAACTTGGGGGAAGTTCAGCGAGGATGTGAGAGCCAGCGCTCCAGGCCGGTCAAATTCACCCCGCTAATGCCACCTCCCGAGCTAACCCCGACAAATAATCTCCCCAAAGGCAAACCCCTAAAGAGCGAACACAGGGAAAAGGGGGAAAAAAACCCCAAAAAACCAAAACCACAACCAGCTGCGCTGTATTGTATTTTTTCCCAGGGTGATTCCGACCCGCGGTTTGGATGCAAGGCAGGGATGGAGCAGCCATGTTCTAGGCATGATGCACCAGGAATTTCATTATTAAAACCACCAGGAGATCATTAATCAAGTTCAACCCTCCCCAAAAATGTGAAAGAGGATGAAATAGGGGTGCACAGAAAATTGGGAAAAAAATCCCAAAACAAGCACACAAAGGAAGCCCGACGCAGGATTCGCTGTTCAGAGGCTATCTGGAAACACAACTATTCTTAGTGCTACAGAAATTATTTTCTTTCACTGTTTTTTTTTTTT
>VXBQ01004919.1:22132-37920 GCA_013400175.1 Phainopepla nitens
CTGGGAAGGGACGCGGGAGCGGAACCGGGAACGGAACTGGGAATTGACCCGGGAACGGACCCGGGAATGGACCCGGGAATGGACCCGGGAATTGGCCCAGGATGGAACTGGGAACGGAACCGGGATGGACCCGGGAACTGGCCCGAGAACGGATCCGGGTGCTCCCCGCGTTTTCTCCCCGCTCCAGCCTCCCTCAGGATGCTCACTCCGTTCCCCCTCCCCTTTTCCTCTCAAAACCACCCCAAAACAGCTTTGTTTTGTTGTTTCCCAAAGGTGCCCAATACCAAAAAAACCCCTAAACCCCCAATACTTAAAAAAGTCTTTTTACCCAGGTAAATTTTAAAGGTAATTTAATTAGTTAAAAATACCTAAAAAACTACACTAAAAGTGTTCAGGGTTAAATCCTTAAAGCAAACAAGCCTTCATTTACATTTATCGTGATAAATAAGAGTAATATCATTGTTATATATAGCGTTATATTTTGTCTGTTATTAATAATTAGTATTATTAATGGTAATGCGACGATGCTGATGTTTCCACGAGGATAACGGGAAGCCTGGTGGAGCTGTTTGCTGTCCCCGGCAGCTGGACAAGCTGGGAGAAAACCTTCCCTAAATATTGAGTGAAAAATATTCCCCCGAATGGCTTTGGGAAGGTGAAAGTGCAGCGGTGCCAGGAGGGCCAGGAAGGTCAGCGAGCCCCGCGGCTTCCACCTTGACAGCACTGAGTTAATGAGTGCTAATGGCAATTAATGACTCCAGCGCTTCCTGTGAAATACCAAACGCAGTTCACGTGCAAAGAAGTATTTTACAATAAAAGATCCAACCCGAGGAGCTGCAGAGTCTTTGCTCTCAGTGAGATTAAAAGAAATGCAATTTCTGATCCTGTGACTGTCGGACAGCACAACACCTGTGTTGTAAACGATTTTAGGGATGGTATTTTCGTTAAAGTCTCTGGTTCGCGGATTTTGTGAGCGCCTCTGTGCTCCAGCCCTGCTCAGGAATCACTCCAGGTAAGAGGATTCACTCCAGGCAGGGCTGTGCAAACCCACCTTTCCCGAATAATTTACTAAAAACCATCCCCACTTTAGTGGCTCCCTTGCAACGAAAAAGAGATACTTTAATTACAAAATCCCTCTCAAGTGCTTCATCGCCCCAAGGAGGTTTCTGCAAAGAAAATAAACACAGTTACGCAGCCCAGCACTTGCGAATGGCTGTGTCCCGCCCCAGAGGATGCGGAGCAGCCGCGAGTATCCGGCCCTGAACCACGACCCGAATAACAAAAGGTGAGGAGGGGTTGGGGCACTCGTTAGCCAGGGCAGGACGCCCACGCTTTTATTTCAAATAAAACACGCTCATTTACACAGTAGCTCCAAGTTTGCTTCTCCCAGCCCTCCTCGGGACAAACCTGTGGAGGTCAGACTTAGCACCTAAATAAATGGATAGTTGGGATTATTTACCGAGCGATTTGGGCGTGGTGACACACGGATTAATTGGAGTGTGTTGTTGTTGTGAGCATCCCGGTGCTGCAGCTGCTTCTCTGGAACACCAGGGGTGGTGCATAGTTCATAAAAAGGCTAAAAACTGCCAGGAAAGGGACAAATCACAGTCGTGGTCTGAAGTTATTGCAGTGCAAATTTAATGGGAGCAGTGCTGTAACGCAGTGGGAATGGAGCAAGAGGTGGGTGCTTTCCTCCTCCATGGCAAGAATTAAACTTGGCTTAAAAGCAGGTCCAGCTGAGCCTCGTGTTTGAGATCTCAGGTGCAGGAAGGAGCCAGGGCTGGACGGAGCTGGAAGAGATTTTAAACGACACAGAAAGTCTCAGAGTTCTGTTGAAAGAGGTTGCTTTTCGTCGGTGAGCTCCTCTTCCACCCCAATTGAATTTTAGAGATTTTTGGTGACACAAAACCATTTTTAGCTCGCTGTTCAAGGTGCTAAAGGGGTCACTGTAGAGCAGAACCTTGATGCTTCATGGAAATAAAGTGCATTTTTCTGCTCCTGCTCCTTCTAAAAATCAACCTCGAGTTATATGAATTTATTTATTTATTTCCCAAGATTGTCAAAAAAGCAACCCAAATTTATCCCACTGATGGAAGTGATCAGGACAGAGACACTTTTGGAGCAACTCTTTCATGGTCTCTTTCCCCCTCTCCCTTTTTTGTTCCACATGATGCAGCTTTTAATACAAATATTTCTTCCTATTCCTGAAATACTTTTCAATTTCTGGCCCCACATTCCCTTCCAAAGCAGTAAAATCAGCACTTTTGTGCACCACTCAAGGCCACCAGGTGTTCTGACAGAGCATTCAAATCAAGAAATGCCATCTTTTAAATAATTGGTTTTTTAACAAAGCAGATTAAATTATTTTTTCAAGTTTGCACATCACTCCAACAACATCCCCTGTCATTCCTCACTCCTCCCCTCCAGGTTATCCAAATTCCAACAGTGTTTTTGCCTTTTTACTGCAACATGATGGAACTGAAGGGTGCTAAAATGAATACTTTGAGATCATTTTCACTCACACACGAGCTCATGCACAGTTGGGACATTAGATTTTAAATCTATTTACAATTTTACATATTTTACAATATATAGTTCATCTTTACAGCTACAGAATAAGTTCAGACTAACATTGGTACCTTTTTTTTTTTCCTGCTGGAACTTGGCTTCAAGTTAAACTAATTATTAAAAACAATTAAGTGCATGCTTAGAAGGAAGCTTTCAGGAGAGATTTCAGTGGACCAGTGTTGCTTAAAAATTACACCAGTTCGTGTAGAAAATCGAAATTCAGTTCAAAAAACCCACCAAAGCCTAATAGAAATCTACTGGACTAAAATAAATACAATTCATTACACTTACCCAAATGAAAAAAAAAAAAAAAAACAACAAAACAACCCAAACCAAAAGTACCTTTAAAAATGTACTGATTTAAGCTCTTTTTTTGTTGTTGTTGTTTTTAGCCTTAAATTTCCTTCCCTTCCCAACTAGCTGAGGATAATTATCCTGCATAAACCTGAGGCTGCAGTGGTGGGGGCAGCTTGTCATTCTCCACGTTTTCAGAGTCAATGGCTGCTAAGGCTTGACTTTTTGGTTTGATTTCTAAGGGATATTTCTCCACAATCTCTTCCACCTCCTTGGTGATGCCATCAGTCCAATCGATGAGGTCTTTCTCCAGCTTCTTGGCCTCACTGACAATTCTTTCCTGTCTCTCATTCAACTGAGAGAGGAGGTCTAAGCTTTTGCACATCTGCTTCACCCCCAGGCACACGTCAGGGGAGAAACTGTCAGATTCCTGCTTTTTTGGGGAGGTCTGGCCTGTCATGAAACGATCAAAATCTTCCTGGCTCAGATTTAGAGACTGAGCATCCAGTTTTTCAATGAAGGCCACAGCACAGCACTGCAAACAAAACAGAGAGAGCATCACTGCAAGATGGAATCACCGCTGGAACCTACCCATTTTCTTCTCCTTACTCCTCTTCTTACACCAGCAACTGCTGGAATATTTTTTAAAGATTTAATTTATTATTTTTATATTATATTTATATTTACTTAATATTTTAATATTTTAAACCCTGAATGAGCTTTTACAGAAGTTAATTTTATCAGACACTTCATACAATTTTTTACTCTTCCCAGCAGTTTGAAGAAATCAAAAACTGAGCTGCCAAGGCACATTCCAGACCTCAGGGTCTCTGTGTTTGGGAGGTGAGGGAACAGCAGGAACATGCCAAGGAGACAGGAGCAGTGTATTAATATTCAATTATCTGATCAGCAGAGACCTGCTATGCAGAATAATTAATTAATTAATTTCCTGAAGGAAGGAAATGTCAAAGCCCAGCTCACTTGGTGGATGCTCTACTCCTTCTGAAATGAACTGTTAACATTCCAAGTGTCTCATTCAAATCTGTAATTTCCCTCCAGGATTCTTTATGATAAAATGCAGAGCACACCAAGAAATGCCTCTTGGAGAAGCTCTAAAAAAATTGTTTACCTTCACACAAGAATGGCCTAATTCTGCAGTGCCTTCAAGAAACTCTGCTGGGCTCAAAGAGGGGACTTTGCATCTAGAACATCTGCACAGCCCAAACCCAGAGTCTGAGGAACAGAAAGTCCTGATCTTGCAGGATAAAAATACACCCAAGTCTTACCCGCAGACTTTTCAAATAAAGGGTGTAAAGTTATAAAAAAAAGAAAGCAAAGCTCTGGTTTGGACAGCAGAGAAGGAAGAGCGAGGAGATAAAACTGGCTGTGCTCAAAGTCACCTCAACCACTGCTTGCAGACTAATTTTAATTTTTATTTCCTTTTGCTGGCAATTCCTACCTGCAAACAAAAGCCAAACCTTGCTGTCCAAGCCCAGCTTTCCTCCTGCACTCACCAGGTTGGTGAAATAATATCCATCCTCTCCAGTCATCAGCCTGCTGGGGTTGCAGAAGCGAGTGATGTACTGGATGTTGGACTGCAGGCGAGGGGGGTTCCCCTTCAGCACGATGTAAATCAGGGTGGGCAGGAAATCATCAGCAGAGGCTGGCTCATTCTTGGTGATTTTGATGGCATTGAAGATGTGCTTGCTGCATTTGGTGATGCAGGCCAGTTTGTCCCGAGGGACGCGCTTGGAGTCCATCTCGATGATATCTGTGAGGGGAGAAATGGAAAAGAATCACTCAAATTCTATTAATCAGGCACTGAAAAAGCAGGATTTGCTGGGTGATACTGATACTGCATCATTTCTGTCTGTGGGGAAGAGTTTCAAGTAGATCAGCTAAGCCTAAAGACTTCAGGATGGAGAATTATCCCTGCTCCACACTGATGGAATTCCAAACCCACAAAGATTCCTGCACGTTTAACAGCCTGGACCCCAACTTGTGATGACAGCAAAAATCAGCTCAATAAGCAAGAGAGATGAAAATGTAAAGCTGTAAATACAGAACTCATCACTCACAAACCTGTAATTGCCTTTACAACCATGTCAGAGACTTCTGGGATTTCCTCACTGACAGGAACACACAGCATCTGGGGAGTCACCCAGTGCAAAGCCCTGGGACAGGAAAAAAAGGGTTAAACTCTTCAGTGCCAGGGACACCCAGGTGTTTGAAACCAGCTCCTTCCTGAACTCAGGGCACAAGGAATGCTCTGTGTGAACGAGGCATTATTCCAGCCAGAAAGCAGTTTATTCCACTGAAGTAATTTATTTTCAGAGAAAGTACTTCCTTTTTTTTCAGAATTTTTTTTTGGCTGTAATTTAACAAAAGCAAATTTTCCCAGTGTAGTGGTTGTCATTATCTCACCTATTAAATCTTTCTGTATTTTAAATAAAATGGTTTAACCATTTTCAAGCCATTTTCCTGTGCACAGCACAAGGTTTTTAACACAGTTGATTCAGAGAATTAGGGATTATTCAATTATTTTTCCTTTCAAGCCTTACCTAATCCTTTTTTGCACAGCAAGGTCTTTCTTCTCATCATCAGTGGTCTCAGGGCAAAAAACATATTTATACTGTCGAGTCATGATATATTTCTCAACTTCATCCATTGCCTTCTCCACTTTTTCAGGGGGCACTGAAAGGGACAAATCCCACAAATGAAATATTCCAGGGCTCTTTGGAAGGTTGAATCCCAATATCATCAAATTAAAATTACTCATTTGAACCAACCTGCGTTCATAAAGGAATATAATGGGAAGTAAAAATAAAATGGGCAGAATTCCACTGATAGTTTAACAGGAAGCTGTAAAAAAACAAATATTTAGACAGCAAAACTTCCTAGAGGAAACAATTCTAACTCTGGTACCAGAACCTGCTCCCAGCATTTCTGAAAGCTGGGGATGCTTTGCTGTAACAGAAAATTCCAGAAGTTTTAGTTTCACAGCACTGCTTTTGGAACAGGCAGATGAAAAAGAAGAACTTGGTACCTTTCCAACGTGTCTGCAGCCTGTCTGCTACGTTCTGGTAGAAGTCCTGGGCACACTCAGATTGTTCCTCAATGCTTAAATCCTGTAAGAGAACAAGGACTGAGTGTGAAGAGCTGGCAGCAACACCTCCTGTTTTGTTTTAAGGCAAGTGTCCAGCTGCAGTAACAGTCTGAGAATGCAGAGGTGTCATCAGAGGTGTTTATAGTGGCTCAATTTTGTTTAAAAATAGGAGAAGCCAACACTGGCTCTTTAATGTGTGAAAGATTTGTATTTATTTGCTGAATAAATGGACATTAGCACAGGTGCAATGGCTTTTTTCCCTGGGGAGCACTGACAAAATCACTCAGACTAAGCAAAATGTTTGTCCCTATTTAACCTCTCATTTTTTAAAAGACAATTTATAGTCTATAAAACCCCCAAGAACATAAATTATTTGAAGGAATATCTCTACAGCAGACATTTCTGATGGCAAAGTCACTGTGAAATATATTCACAGTGGTATTTGTGAAACAACACTGGCTTTTGCTAACTGAGCTCCTCAGGAACATAACAGAGGTTTGAAGGTTTAAAATTAACTGAATTAGTGCAATTTTCATCATTAAATGAAACTATACATAAAAATAGTGGGGGAAGAATTTGATTTCTGAATTCTCCAAGGGCAGAAACTGGACATTTTCCTGAATACAAATCTCAGCTCTTGTTGAGACTGGATTTTAGGCCTGGTTTATGTGTAGTAAAAAAATCCCATCTTTGGAGAAGGCTGAGGTAGGAAATGAGAACACCTTCAGTGCTTGAAGCCAAAAATAAACCCATGCTGTTCTCACAAACTCTGTGCTCAGAAGAACAGAATTAAAAGAAAAGAAATAAAAGTTCAAGGAGATTTCAAAGTAGAGGGAATGTAAGATTCCATGAGAACTGATGGAGTTGAGGAACTAAACAGGAAAGGGAGAAGGGAGGAGAAAAAAAAGTTGTGCTGAATTCTGACTCATTCCAACCATAGGTGGCACCACAGACTGTTGAATATTTCAAGAACATTGATTTTTTTTTTTTTTACAGAAAATGAAGATGTAACACTTATTTCATATTAAAAAAAAAGCAGCACAGTCCAAATCCCCTTCCCCAAGAGAAGGAGAGGGGTGGGTTAATGCTGAATTATCTTTACAAGTTTTTAGGCTGAAGTTGTCTCATCCCTGGAAGTGTCCAAGGCCAGGCTGGGACTGTGGAGGTGTCATTAATTCCAGATAATCATTAATTCCCTTCCAACCCAAACTCCTCTGTGATATCTAAAAATCTCACCGGGGTTATCTTATATAATTTCCACAAGTCATATTAATGTAGAATATTGCTGAACAGACTCATTTATGTGGGATTTAGTCAGGAGTAATTTATCTGGAATGCTCTGGGCTTAGAAGGATCCTTTGGTTCCACACTACCAAAAAAAAGTCACCCAGACCTTGATTTGATTAATCCAATCATCTGAAGGCTCCTGCCACACTCCAGAAAATCCAAAAAATCCAAACTGCAGCAAGCAGTGCTGCATTTCCTCCCCAGTTCCCCCAATTTATTGGGACAAGAGGCATTCAGAGCTCACCCTTTTGTGGCTCATGGTGTCCAGGAAGAGTTTGCATTGCTTGTAGATATCCTGGCCAGGTTTCTGGTATGTCCTGATGAACTCTATGAACTCCTTGGACACTCGGTCTGTCTCGATGCTGGCCTGCCTGTGGATGGAAGGGCTGGGAGCTTTGGCCTCCTGGATCTCTGCTGGCAAAATTCAGGGCACAGCAGATCAGGTTTTTTTATTTTTTACACTGATGGATCATTTCATAAAGGCTTGATCATTTTGAGGTTTTTTTTGTTTTTGTTTTTTTTTTCAGCTGTGCAGACAATTGGTCGTTTATTTCTCCAGCTTTGCCAGGGAAATGCTGGATATTATTCAACACAGCAATAATTATTAAACACAACTCCAGGAAAACTGAGTATCCCACTCACGTGGAACATTTAGAGCCACACCCCCACTCACACTAATGGCCCTTTTCTATTAGAAGTGACTGCAGCATAGGGTTGCTTTTGGTTTTTGCAGTCACCCCCAGGTCAGACAGCTCCATTTCAGGTTTCCAGCTGGGATTCTGCAGATTCCTAAAGACAATGGGGTGGTTTTCCCACTCTCCTTGCACCCCTACAAGTGGCTCCCAAGCAGCTCAGGGCAGTTGTGCTCAAGGAACAGGCACTGCAAGGTGACAGAGCTGCATCCATGGGGGGCTCTTCCCACAAAAACATCTGATTTTCCAAGTTCCAAGGTAATTGTGCTGCTCCAATACCTTCACCCACCTTTCAGCTTGCCAGCCAACGCTGTTGGAAATGGAGGGATTGAATAGAGGTGGTGGAAATGAACGTGGTGAGAGGCAAGCAGCAGAGAGACAGAAAACATGAAAATATTCATGGTCAGCACGAGACAAACACGGCTTTCAACCTGAAAACACTTCACATGCACAGAAATCCTGCTCTCAACAAGCATGCACAAGTCCAATGGAAAAAGAAAGAAATGGGATTGTTATGTTTAAGTTGGTTTAGTTTGGATTTGAGGGAGCTTAGTGGGGGTTTTTTTGGTTGTTATTTGTTTTTAAAGAGACTCATCACTACAGAAAATCCAAATTTGTGGCACCCAGTGAGCACCAAACTCTGCTGCTCTGACCAAAGCCCCACACTTCAGCACAGGGAATAACTTGGTCAGGCACCATCAGAGCACCTCTGGTATTTCAGTGCCCAGAACACAAAAGGTTTTGCAAATATTTAAATTCCAGCTGCAGCAATTGAGATAGAGAGTGCAATTCCAACTCCTTCCTAGTTACTCAGGACATTTTCCAGAGGGAATTTCCTTCCATTGTCTTTATACCTAAGATCCACTGCATGAATCCCAAACCCTACAAAGCACTCCAGCTGAAGGGTGGCCATTAATTCAATTTGTCACATTTCACATTAGAGAAAGCTTATTTGGAAATAATAAAGCAAAGGGCAGAATTATCAGATATTTCTTTCATGATTAATCAGTGATCTCATTTCACAGTACAGCTGAAGGTTTATTTACTTACTTCAACAATGAGTTCACTCTTTTATAAAAATGAGCCTCTTTACTATTTGACCTTAAGGAATGTGAATATTATTTTTTCAGTCACAAATTCAAACTAGATTGTTGTTTAGTTACTAGAGAGATGTAGTCAACTGAGGCAGATTAATATTAAGTATTAAAAAGTGAATGAAAATTAGAATTAACTGTGTTTTAATGAGTTACTTGTAGTTGCAGCTTCATTAATCTCCGAGCTGAAATCCTGATTTAAGGAAAATTCATCTGTACTGATTACCAAGGGCTGCAGGAACAAATGAACTTCCAGCAAAAAAATACCCTCAGGTTTGTCCTGTGTTCTCAGAGAATTCAGTCTAACTAAAAAGAAGCTGATTAAAGCCAAGAAATTCCAACCAGTTAAAGAGAGCCCAGCAGAGGAAAATGCCAAAACGCCAGGAGCGAGCATGGGAGGAGTTAAGGAAGGATCAGCTTCACAAAGAATAAACATAATTAATATTTCAGTCTTTCTACAGGAAAGCCACTTGTCACAGCAGAACAGGAGCACTCCAGGGATTCACTATGGTTGTGCCATGGCCACGGAGCCCAGTCCAAGCAGGGAATGTGAACCAGGTTTGTCACCAGCTCTGTCACACAGCCCTCCATCACCTTCCTGTCGTTGAATGAACATCTGCACAACATCTGCACGTCTCTTTAGGCAGCAGAGCAAGGACTGCAAACACATAGTGGAGGATGAGCTCTTAAAGCTGTCTGCACCAAGGGGTTTGGTGCCCTTTTGGTTTAAATGAAACCAGTGTCTCTTCTTGATGGGAACTTTTCTTCTTGGTTTATATAACAAACAACTGGAGATGTTTTGAGAATGCCAAAGTTCCTGAGGTGCCAACTTTAGTAGTTTCAACTCACAATAATCAGATTTGTAACAGCAACCTGCAATTTTTTTTTTTTTTGATAAAAACAAGAAGCAGCACAAGATCCAGCTAATTCTTACAAAATTCTTATTTTGAAGCTTCAGCTTCAATATGACTCCCTACTAAAAAGCAAAGGATTGGTTTAGAGATTCAACATCACCTCAGGGTGCTGGACTCGGGTTTTTTTTGCCACCTTCATGTGGAAGAGCACAAGTTACAACTGGCACAACCCTAGTTTGTGTTTAGCAAAGCCCAACTAAGAGCCAAGCTTACTAAAACCAGGCAGACAGCTCGCCCAGGCTGTGCTGCATTACCTTCAGAAGGGGAAGCCAGTTCCCAGGAGGGAGTAAAAATCTCCTTCAAATCCCTGAGAATGTTATCAGCATTTCTCTCCCTCCCAAGCTGTCCTTGCTTAGGGGTTTTCTCTTGAGCTGCTGAAATAAAAAGGCCAAAGCAAGCAGGGCACCGAGAGGAGGAGCGTGGCAGGACAGGTGGTGAAGGGATCAAAAAAGAAAAGATGGAAAGTGAGAAAAATTAACATTAAAAAAAAAAAGGTTTAACACAGGTGAATGAATGCCTCACGTAGCCAGCTGCTGCCATGCACCAGGACAACTCTAATCAGAAAAATGCTGAATTTCAAATTCAGGAAATGCATGGTCTCTAAGGTTAAGACAGATTAATGCTGCTTTTCCTCCTGGAATTCCTCCTGCACAGCATTTCCCAGTTCTTACCCATGTGAGCTATTGCTATGCAAAGCCAGCAGTGCCATTCATCATTCCTGCTTGTAACACATCCTGCAGAACAAACACCCAGCCAGGCACAAACCTGATATTCCCAGCCCACACAAACACTGCCAGCCTCACATTTATGTGCAGCTCAAGGCACCCTGCTCACACATCCCATTTCTTCCTGTCACAGTGAGGCACTCTGGCAGCACCAGCTGATATTTTATCTCAGGTTTCTATCACACTCAGACACTGCAGTCTGTTGAGGTGACTGCCAGCCAGCACCTTCTCTGCTGCTCTCTCCAGGAGGAATTCCCCTTCCAGCCCCAAATCCTGGTGTGACTCCATGGCTGGCTCAGGAATTTCACTGGAATGTGTGCCAGAGGAGCAAGGAACTTCCCCTCAGCAGTGCAGTGCCACCACCAGGAGCACATTTATGCTGTTCAGTGGAAGAACTCCTGAATAATCACATATAAACACAGGTTTAGCAGTGCAATGCTCCATCAAACAGACTGTTTGGCATCACTCACATTCCCCTGTGTTTAACAATCACTCTCCAGCAGCATCACTATTCCAACTTTTGAAAGTCAAAGCACAGAGCATTAATCTGCCTTTTAGAACAACACATCTGCCAAAATTTCTTCATTTTAAAATGCACAGAAGCATGAAAAGCAAAGGAGAGTTACCCTTCTTAGCTCCTGCTCTGGAGGAAGCAGTGAAGAACTTCTTCACAGTAGTGACCTTTCTTGTTTTCTCATTGGTTTTCTTCTCCTCAAACTTGGAAAAGGTCAGGGACTGTGCTCCTTGGGTGCTCTGGCTGCTGGCATAAGCTTCTTCCTCCTCACGCTGGAGTCTGATGTTAAAAAATACAGGGCTGATTTTAGGGCTTAGAAACAAACAAATGAGCTGGTTTCCTGTGCAGTCATTAATTACTCATTTGACATGTTAATTCTCTCTTCACTACAGGACAGCCATCCTTTTCATGCTGCAGTGGGAAAAGGGAGGGAAAGCTCAGGGTTAAACAGTGAGAAGACTGAGGTTTAAGCATGGTCACCTTCCCCTCAGGTCACACTCTGACTTCTCCAAAAGCACAGGGGAGGATTTCCAGCAGCAGATTCATTGCCTTCCTCCCTGCCTCACACTGAGTTCCCCAGGCTGTTACCTCAGCAAGTCCTTCCCCAGCTTACAAATGCAAAATACCCTGTCCCAATCTCAGGAATATTTTGGGAAACACATCACTGTTGTCACGATCTGTTTTGGTAATAAATACCTGCTTGAATGGATGAGGCAAAGTTTGAAAGACCAAGTTTTTAATCTGAAGCAGAGGAGGGCAAACTCACCAATCCTGCAACCAGGAGGATTCAAATAGGTTACATTATATCACCCTGCAAGATGCTGGGAGGCTGAGCAATTGTCTGTAAACATCCCTCCGGCTCAGGATGGACCATAAATAGTCTGGGATCTGCAATCTCTTGAGGCAGGAATTGTATCTTATCAATGCTGACAAGCCTGTCTGCTCACTGCAACAATCACAGTTTATCTGTGCCTTCAGCATCTCCCAGCTACCCATTAAAGAATTCCTTAAATCCCCCACGTTGTTTTAGAGATGACCCAAGACTGGCAGCATAACTATCTGCACTAATAGCAAAGTTTTTATTAAATGTTTAAGGCATTTATGGCAGAGGAAAACAATGACATGACCTTTGAAAACACATCTTCCATTTCAGAGTCAAGCATGAGAAAAACTAGATTGGTTTGCAGAAAATAAGTGATTAGACAATTACATAAATTAGCAAAGCTAAAGCTTTGATTATGTTGGGCTTAAGCCTGCAGTTTCAAAGAACCACCACAGACAAGACTAAAACCAGTTTTTAATCAGCAGCTGGAATGTAAAATCATGGTGCTGCCTAGACCCAAGAAAATAATGGCCATCTCCAGAGGGCATTTTAATCAAAACTGTCCCCTTAACCCTTCTAACTACTAGACAGAAATAAGATTTGCATATGCAAATTAGGCCAAAGTATTCATTGGGAGGTTGGGCTCTGTTTACTTTTGTTCCTTCTCAGATTTTCTTTTCAAAACTTTTATACTAGAATGTCATAAATACCCATCTCTGCATCACAAGGAAGGTTTGAATTCCTGCTGGAAAGGAGAAACTGGGGAATTGGTGATGAACCTGAGCCAGAGCAAAGGAGGTGAACAGAAAGCAGGAGGCAGGAACAGAATCTGGTGGAGTCCCCCTGCAGGAAGAAAGAAGGTTCTTTACCGCTCTGCCAGCTCCCAGTCCTCCTGAATCTGCTTCTGCCTGGCCTTGTGGTATTCCTCCCTCCAGCACTTGGAGCAAAAGCCCTGCCAGGCAGGATTGCCATAGTAACCACAGCCCTTCTTGCACAGCAGCTCCGACTGATCCACGTGGATCCCTCTGCGCTCCGACTTCAGGTTCATTTTCCTCCTGCAGCAAGAGGAGAAGGGTTAAAAACACAAACCTGGCAGCAGCCTGCTAGAAATCATTTCTTCTGAGGGCTTGCCTTTAGAAAGAGTCACCTGCCTGAATTATTTAACAGCTCCATAGCAACCAAATGAATGCCAGGGGAGGAAGGGCACAGTTACATAACCAGGAGCCCCAAAGCCAGGGGTAGCACCAGCACATCTTTGCAGGGCTGTGACCCTCACACAGCTCCAGAAAGTGTCCCAGGACAGGAGTGACAGTCCCACAGCCAGGGGACAAAGGCCAGGGACATCTCTGTAGGGCTGTGACCCTCACAGAGCTCCAAAAAGTGGCCCAGGGCAGCAGTGACAGTCCCACAGCCAGGGGACAAAGGCCCAAGGCACATCTCTGCAGTGACAGTCCCACAGCGAGGAGACAAAGGCCCAAGGCTCTGCTCTCACCAGCACCTTGTCCTGACAGCCAGAGGCACAAAGCAGTGGGGGTAAAGAAGAAATAAAGTTCCAAAACCCAACCAAGGGAGCCCACAGAATACATTGTGCTCTGAGGCTGTGCCTGCACAGGAGCACACTGGTGAGGCTTTGGGGATCTCTGGCCTCCAAGAGTGTCTTCAGGGCCCAGTGAGGAAGCACAGCTGAGCCAGCTGGGCACATCCACACAGGGACAAGGCACATCCCCATTCCCTCCAGGTTCTGCCAGAGCTAAACTGCCTTCCTGCACACAGCACAGCTCTGGGGGTTTATATTTAGTGACTGCAACAAAAAGATTCTCCTGCCCACACCAGCAGCGTGCCAAGGCTGTCTTGGAGGCTCCAGGGAGCATCCAGCCTCCCCTTCCCTTCCTGACAGAAACCATCCCACACTGCAGCTGCTCCTAAAGCCATCCCAGCTCCTGCTTCCCATGGGAAATGCTGGAGTCATTCTAGGGGAAAAGCAGCACAGGATCATCTGCAGGGTTAAGGTGTGCAGGTTAGAACATTGACGTTTGGACTGCAGCGTTGACAAACACAGCACAGCAAGGTTGTGCCCAGGAAATCCAGCCCCTTTCCCTCCCTGCCATTACAGAGGAAAAGGGATTTTCTTAAACTGAAGAACATCAGTAACAGAGCCAGAGTTATCTTCTTTTCCCCTGAAATTCCACCCCAAACTCTTCTCTGGATCATCCAGCAAAAGATGGAATATGCACAAATGTCACTGAGAGTTTCCTACTACAGGAAGTTCCAGCTCTTTTGTCCCAAGCTCAATTATACATTTTAAAAGACTGATAATGTTTAACATTTCACATTAATCTAATCAAGTTATTTTAAGCAAAGTAACAGGAAACACACGATTTTCTCTGAGGGGGGAACAAATTCAATATTCCATCTTATCTATGTAAGTATTAAGATTTCTTCCACTTTTCTATTTTTGAAAGAAATAATGAGTTCCTAAAAATAACCTTAAAATAGTTTTATTGTAGAGACATGCATATTAAGGGACTCAATTTCTTAATGACATAATTTATAGTTACATGTTCTCATTTTTCTGGATGGGAGAGCAGTTGAATACTTTCTTTTCTTTCCCACTGAAAAGTCTGACAGACAATACTGTGCTGCTGCAGAGCAAAAAAAAAAAAAAAAACCAACAAAACAAAAATAAAAAAAAACCCAACCCCGATATTTCAAATATTTGAGAGCTTTACTTCATTCTCATATGCAGAAATAACTGAGAAACATAAATACATTGCTTTCACAAAGATTTTTTGGTTTCATTTCCTGACGTCTCAGAGCTCAGAAATGAAACTTCCAGCGTGTGGCAGCTGCACAGCCTGGGCAGGAATTGCATTTTGGCAGGATTTGCACACTCAGGCCATTCCCAGAGCATCACTCATGTCCTTGAGCAACAATTCTGAAAAGAAAGGGGAAGCAAAAGCCTGAAACTCTTCAGTGATTCAGTTTCTGCTTCCTAAAAGCAGAAGCTGCAGCAGCATTTTGGTCAGAGACCTCTACTGCAGGTGCCTGTCCTAGAAACAAGTGCTATAAATATGCATCAAATGTTTAATTGCCATTAATGTGAAGCTGATCAGTCCATGTTTTCACTGGAAACCACAGAGACACAATAAATAAAAACATTCTCATACCACAAACTGCCCAGAAGTTTTACAGGGATCTCTGTCACCCGAGGAAACAAAAGCCTATAAACTCCTGTCAGCCACCAGAACAGAGCTACAGCTCTGGAACTGCAATAATTCCAAGAATTCAGGTGTCTGCTCTTATTCAAAAGCACCATATTCCAGACTCTAAGTTGAAAATTAAAGGAGTAGAATGAAATACCTGACCCTGCTTCTCTCCCACCCCAACACCTAAAACCACAGCAAGGATTCTCTGCCTCTTGGGCACTTTCACCCCTCCAAAATGAAAAAAAAATGCCCTTTGTGCCCACAGAGCTTCAGCCCCACAGTGTCTGAGTTCCCCCTGGCACCCTGTGTGTACATTAAACTAAAAATAAAGTTCTGGTCAGGGCCCAGGCTCTGCCCAGAGCAGCAAAGCTGCAGAGAGCTGCAGAGTCAGGAGCCCTCCCTCCCTCCCTGGGGGTGTTTGCAGTGCCACCAGCTCAGGGGGGGACAAAGGAGTCAGCCTGCTCCTCACAGCAGTCACATGCTGCACACACAGCTGAGACTGTCGGTCCCGCCGCTCAGAAAAGGTCACTGCAAAAAGAAAAAAAAAAGGAAAAAAAAGGAAAAA
>VXBQ01004919.1:58034-79210 GCA_013400175.1 Phainopepla nitens
TATAAAACCAAACTCCAAAAAAAAAAAAAAAAAAAAAAAAAAAATCTTTGAAGATGGAGCCCTGTAATTAAAACAGAGGAGCAATTTCAGAGACAGGCATTGCTTTTGCATTTTTTAAAACCTTAAAAAAAATAGTTGTGTGAATGTAATGCAGTCCTACATTAACACTGGTGATTTTTTTTTTGGTTTTTAACAGGTTTACATGCGCTCACAACAGCAAAATTTGGAACAAAAAACGGGATGAAAGAAACAGCAGAGAACATTCTGAAGAGAGCAGGCCACGAGCAGCACACCTCTGATCCCAGGGGGCCAGGCCCGAGGGATCGTTCCCATGGAAAAGGCAGCAGTTGATCTTCTAAGGAAAAAGAAAGAAAGTTATGTTGGAGCTTTCCTGGTAATATTCTGGTAATACTTTTTATCCTGGACAGCATTTTGGAATTATAAATAATGCAGAATTAAGAGTAGCCACTGTTGTCTCAGCAGGTGGAAATACAAATGCCACTCCTGTAAGGAATGTGGCTGCTTTGTCTGTGCTTTAGCATTAGAGACTGCTTGGAGCACAGTGCAAAAAATAAAAATATTGATTTTCCACTTACATCCCAAACCTTTGTGACCCAGTGGGAAGTCATGCTGGGAAGTTCCCAGTTTGGTTTCTCAGAATCTGGGCAGCAGCTTTAGACAGAAATATTGCAGGTTGAAATCCATTTCTCAGAGCTAAGTGGCAAAATGAGGTTGATGCTTTAATAATTTTAAATTGACTGTGTGAAAAGATGATGGTTTCTCTATTGATTTCACAGGGAAGGCCTGTAATTCATCTCTGGGAAGCTTTTAGATCCATTATTTCTACACAGAGCAGTGCTTTTGGCTATGTTTAGGGTGTTTATATTTATGGCCACGTAAGGATCTATTTTGGGGATATTTGTAGGGCACATTGCTTTGGGCTATTTTTAAACTGGATTTAAATTTTGCCATCTTTTGTTGCCAGGCCAGAACATCTGATTGCAGGGCTGACAAGTAAAAATCCTGGATTCACACAGGAAATCTTGTATCACTCATTCCTTATCTGGTCTGGAATTTACTCAGCTCCTTGCAAAATTTTATCACTGTTTATTTAGTGGCTAAAATGCAACTTGTTAAAAATATTGGCTACGAGATGTTAAATCAAATATTACAAACCAGGTCATCTTTAGCAGTTTCCTTTAAATAAAAAACCCATATCTTCATATTTATCTTACCCACAGAGTTACAGAAGTTAAACAAAAATCATCTTAAATTAAGAGCAACAAATGAGCAGAACTGCAACGCTCTTTTATTACCTTCTGTGCAAGAAATGTCCATTTTATCTTCTACTCCATAGGTTCAGTCTGTCAAAAAAAAAAATTAAAATTAAATCAGCTATTTTGGATTAGAGCACAAAAATATCAGTACCAATGCCTGTTCTCCAAACCTCTGAGCTGTTCAGTTACATTATTTTCATACTAAAGGAGAACACCATCAGCATAAATTGGATCAAGTTCTTATGGTTTAAGGAATATTCTTTTACTCTTCCACAGTGCTAATTTTTGTCTTTTAGAAGGTCTTTCTTTGCTATGGATAATCCTGCTCAGGTTTTGGTAAATACTGTATTTACACCAAGCTAACTGTATAAATCCACCTCCTGGAACTCAGCAGGAACCTCCCTGTGCTATGGAGTGGAGTTTTGCAGTCAGAGTGGCCCAGGTTCCTTTGGGTACCCCAGGATAACTGAAAACCACAAACAGCACAATTTAACTGATACCCTATGCAAACAAGGATTTAAAGGATTTAACCCAGGAAAGGCCGAAAATCAAGGATTTTTTTTGCAAGCACACCATCTATACGCGGCGTGCCCAATCCTGAAGGATCTCCCTGCATTTTCCATGAATCCTTCTCAGCGGTATTTCCCCTCCTGCTAAGGCACACCCTATTCCTGCAGCTTTATCTGTGGCTGATCCTTAATCCCACCAGCAATCCCATGGGGAAGCCCCAGGAGTGAGCCCAGCAGCACACATGGAGCAGACACTCAGTGACAGGGACAGCAACAGGGCTGGGATGGTTCTCCAGAGCTGAGCAAAGCAGGAGCACTGAGTGATCCAAGCAGGCAAACAGCCAGGAAAAAGCCAAGCCCACGTTAGAGATCACACAAAGGCTGCCCAGAAAGATTTGGTGGCCACAGCAGGGTTATTTTTTGGAAACATGAGACACACACTACAGCTCTGCCACTTTACTGATCCACGTTCATTTTATCTTGCCACGAGACTTCCTTTCTACTGTCTTCTTTGGCTGGAACAAAAGAAATCAGTTTTCCTTTTTAATGAAATCATTTTTATTTGAACAAATGGAGAAGTCAGAATGCTTTGTCTGGGGTAGATTCCTGGGTATTTTCACCCTGTCCCATCCCTGGAAGTGTCCAAGGCCAGGTTGGAGAGGGCTTGGAGCAATCTGGGATAGTGGAAGGTGTCCCTGTCCATGGCAGGGGGTGGGAAAAGAATGGTTTTTAAGGTCCCTTCAACCCAAACCATTCTGGGATTTTACAGTTCTGTGACACCTACAAGATCCTACAGTTTGAGAGCTTCACAATAAGGGTTTTTATTTTTTGGTTTTTTTTGCAGGTCCTTTAGGGAGCTGATGACATTGAACAGCATTTGGGGGGTACCAAATTGTGAATTTGCAGTAAAACCTGAAGTTCCACAGCACACTTGACTATTAAATCAACACCACCCCTATCCATGGCTGGATTTGTTGACTTTGATAGCATCTCTATTTATTTTTAAAACCTCTCACCACTTATAACTCTGCCCTCTGGACTAGAATTGCTTTAAACCAAGATAACAAAAGATAAAGCTCCTCTGTAAGAAACAAACTTTGCACTTTGGTCCAGAAAAGAGGCTCAATTTTTCCTTCCATCCCACAGCAATATTCAGGCAGCTCAGGTTGACAAACACCACTCCTAATTCTGGAGTTACACATGGATTCAGGAGAGGTTTGGGATGCTGAGCTCACAATTCCACCTCATGGGTAATCAGCAAATCTTGGCACCAATCAGAAAATCAAACTCATGAAGAAGTGGTTTATAAAGGCTGTTTGATATTGTTTGCTGCTACACCCACAAAAAGGAAATTAATTCAATACTGTACCTGTGGCACTTCTTTGAGGAAGTCAGGAAGCTGAAATTCACCTTTATAGACCTAGAAAAAACAAATACAAAATTATGCTAACCAAAGCCCTCATTCACTATTGTATGAAATGCTGAAGAGCTTGTTAAAGGAAAAAAAAAAAAAAAGAAAATAAGAGTCTTTTTGTGTTGTTAGCATATACTAATGCTAGAACATTAAATATTTTGGCAACATATTGTCTTCTCTCTAGAGGATCATTTCTAAAAGCTCTTTGCTTCTGCGAATAAACACTCCAAAGGGAAAAAAAAATTGTTGTTGTTTTTTTTTTTCCCAGAACAGATGTATACTTGAAGAGTTTTACCATCCTGTCTACTGAAGCATAAAGACTGATCATCTCAAGGTCATGACTGTGGGCCTGTGTAATCATTTCAAAATAAAAATTAAAAAAGGGCACAAACCTATTTGGAAAAATTCCATAAAGCCATGAGATGGAACTGGGGCTCCTCCAAAGCCTTGCTCTGAGCTGCACTCCCTGGTTTGCCTCAAAGGAAGGAGCTCCAGGAAGTCAGGGGATGTTTATCACAATTTTCTCTGCTCTCCCATGTGCAGATGACCAGAACACAAAGCCATGCCCAGCTGGTCAATATTCTGCAGTGGCCTGAGTCAGCTCTGAATTTCCTGCCCAGCAGATCCTGTGACTCAGGGGATGGATTTGGGATTGGATTCCCATCCCAATCCATCCAAACCAGCAGGCTTCACTGAGAGCAGGAATTCCTACACACACACATTGTGCCACTCTGATATTCCATGGTTTGGATAAATTAGGAACAGCTCTCATCTGTTTCCAGCCACTGGCATTCCCATGGGAACATTAAGGAAAGTCACCCTGGGCAGAAATTCAGTGTGTGGCTATTGGAGCCTTGCTCCACTAGAACTATTATAAATCAAGGAGAGGATTCCTCATTTTCTGCTTTTATCCCAACTATTATAATGCAGGCTTGTGTCCTGGAGAACAGGAATGGAAGTTACAAAACAACTTGTCACAGCAAAGCTGTTACAGAATAACCTCAGCAAGGGTCACAAGAAAAAACAGGATTTTTTGTTAGGTGGTGCTGATGCTGGAAGGAACAGACAGGAACCTTCACCTTTTCTGGGAATTGTTAAAAACAATTCATCCTGATGGTGACAGCACTTTGTGACTGATTCAGAACCAGAAGGACCAAACCAGAATCCTCCTCCTTTCCTTCTCCTGCAGTTATGACTCAGAGTAATTTTTATATTTCACATCTACATTTGTGTCTGCTCTATAAACTTCCCCTTTGCAGGAGCAGCACTTAAACTCTAATAAACATCTAACAGCAGAGAGCCAAGATTGGCAATATTAAGAATAATGTCACTGGAAAGCAAATGCTTTGAGGGTATTTCATATTCCATTCACATGAAAATATCAGCATTTACACAGCACAGTTTACCAAAACAATTCTAAGCAGTGGCAGGCCCAGGATTAGGTTTAACACACAAATTTTGGTTCAGAACTGACATCACCTAAGGGCTGGTTTTGTCAGGAGGAGACTGCATAAAAACTGGTTTAAAGTAGTTCCAAAAACATAAATGGTGCCTTTTGAACCAAAACCCAGGGATCAACAGCAACCCAGAAATTCTAAAAACAATGACTCCATCTCCAGCCAAAGAAACTAAAGAGGCTTCAGATTCCAAATTCTTTTCTGACCAATTTGTAAGTGTAACTCACACCACTCACAGTGGCATTAGAGAGAGAGGCAGGATATTGGAATTATTTCCAGTCTAAGCAAGAATTCAGTAAAATTGCGAAGAAATTTGCTTTACTATTTCTAAGGGAATTATTTTGCAAGTGCAAATGGAATTCCAGAAGAGGGGGATCTGAAGCCTCTGTCAGTTTGTGTTCAGTGTTGGCAGCATTCAAGCTGTTCTATTAAAAAACCCAAACACATTCTTATAGCCAAACTGAATGGATATTATTCTCAAAAAGAGATCAGAAAACAAGTTTCACATCCAGTTGCCTGAGAAAACCCCTTTAAACACACAGGGAGAACTTCAGGACAGAAGTGAACCCTATAATTCTTTTTTATAGAAGATTAAAGCATTTCTTTTCACCCACTTTCCTGTCTGCTTTGGAAAGAGTCCCATTATATTTGGTCAGTTCTAGCACAGAAAAATAATGGAGTTTTTTTGTGTGTGTGTAAAATTCACCCTGCAACCAAGTGTGCTTGGACTTGGTAAACTTTAAAACATCCAAGCTGCAGAGCATAAGGCTGTTGATGTTTAATTATAAAAGAAAAATAAAATTTAAATAAAGAACACTGGCAAAACCAGAGCTGAGCCCCTTTCTAGAACCACTGCACAGCACATGGAGGTACCCTCATCTTTCAGATTTTCCTGAGCTTTTAAGGCAGCTTTAAAGGTTTACACAATTGCTCACCTCTGCTGGACCTGCCAAGGAAGGGCCATGTGAGATGTAAATGTTTACCCAGCAGGGACAGCACAGAGAGCAGGATCTTCCACAGGCTGCCAAAAGGCAGCTTTGAACCCACACTTCACTTTGCATTTTGGTTGGTAACAACTCTCTTTATGCATTATTAATCATATTTATGCAGAGTTAAGGGGTCTGGGGTTTTGTTTTTGTTGCAAAAATGAGATAGCAGCACCTCTGAAGAGAAAATGTCCAGTTGGGAATCCACATGTTGGAAGAAACACCCACTAAAGGGAATACTAAACAAATTTAGAGGGCACTGAGAAAGTCTGTGCTGTTGTGGTCACAAGAAAGATGGAATAACCCCCAAATTTTTGTTTTAAATATCAGAGAAAATACCCACAAAGCCAAATGCCTATATGATCAGGTTAATCAGTGAAAACAAAAATGCAGGGCCCTGAGCAGCTGGGCACTCAAACACCTCTGGCAGCACAATTACCCTCATCCCTCAGGATAAATACACTTTTCACTTTGATCAGAGATTGCTCCTGCCCTTAAAACCTCAAAGACAAACTCCTGAAATCCTGGTTGTCATGGTTGTTTGACTCTGAACAGGAGATGGCTCCTCACAATTTAAACCACACTGGAGGGAGTAAATTCTTGTTTTATTTCTAGATGTTGCCATCAGCTGAACACAAACCAGAGCTTTGGGCTGTCAGGAGAAAAACCTCTTTATTTGAACAGTCCTGGTGAAAACCACAGCTCCTTCCCTGGAATTCTGTAACTTCCACCTCTGGATCTCTCCAGGACAGGCAGCACAACTCCATGAAGAAGTTAAAAGAACTCACTGGAGTGTCTATTCCAAGCATACAAATTTATTTAGTGGGAAGGACGTGCCAAAGAAAATCTGATGTAATTCATTACAGATGGGAGAGGAAACCACAGTGCCAACCATAACACAACAATGCAGCTTCTCCTGGGCAGCAGGCAGAGCTCTGCAGCTGGGAGCTGCTCTCTCTTCTTCTGCTGGGTTCTGGCAAACTCTGAAATTCACTTTTACACAGTCTCACAGTGCTGAGAAGGACGCATCACACACTGTTCTAATGTGGAGTGAAGCACTTTTGTATTTCACCCCATAGAGCTTGGGCTACCAGCTCACACACAGCTTAATTATTTACATTTCCTGCATAATTTGCAGATGAAAACTTCATTTACTTCAGGACAATGATTTCCTTTCTGCTCAGGACAAAGAACTTGCTAAAACCCTAGGGGGGAACACCAAGTCATGATGTATCTATAGGGCAGGAACCCTTGCAGTGATAAATTAACAGATCAGCAACAGAATTACAAGAAAACCACAACAGTGAAGTGAAGTGAGAATTTTGCAGGAAAGGCAAAACCACCCTCCTTGGAGAGGTCACATGCAGAGCTCTGGCCAGACCTTGCTCTCTCTGCTCTGCATTCCTTAACCGAGACAAGAGAAGCTGGCAGAAAAGATAATATTGTCAGGCTTAACAGAAAACAGATAAACAAAAAGTTAATGCCTTTGTTAGTGAAAACATCAGAAAAATCTGTTGGACTGGTGGCTCGCTCAGTGCAGATCCTGTCAGAGATGTTTTATTTCCTAACACAGCACTGGGAGTGCAACACAACAAGAGATGAAGTTCCCTTCATCCTCTGCTAGCTCCTCCAACAAAAGCAGAAATGTTAAATTACAAACCCAAGTTTGCTTCTTGTTATTTTTGTGCTGTGCTGCAGGAGCACAGAAACCAAACCTCAGCATTTTGCTGTCCTGTACAGGTAACAGGCAAGGGAAAAATCCAAATTTAGCAGAGAGCATTGCTTTCCTTGCATTACCTACAAGGAGACAGCATTTCTAATTTAAGCACTGTCCTTTAGCTGGAAAAAATAATCATTTTGTCTTCAGACTGAATTTAAAAAAAAAAACAAAACGGTATTTAAGCTGTACATATGGAAGCCACCAGCAGGGGACAGAAAAAGAGAAAGAGGAATAAAGAACAGCACTTGAGTGTTCAGAAAGCTTAGGAAAACTAAGATTTTGCACCACAGCAGTCATCTCTTTCCATTTTTCTCCAGTATGAGCCCTTGTTTTAGGAATTTTTGCACTGCTGGTTCTCACTTTCATGATTAAAAGCAGTTTAAATTGCTGAGCATTATTTTCACTGTTAAGGGCAATTTGTGGCTTTTTCCAAGAAGGGATAGATTTTCCTCAGCTTTAGAAGTCTAAACTTTATCTGTTTTCAATGAATCCAATTCAAATTCTGTGTTCACTTTAAAGTCTTGGAGACCACAAATATAAATATAAATATAAGAGAGCTGCTTCCAAACACAAAATGAGCCAATAAATGGCAACAAACAAGATCCAGATACCCTTTCTATGCACTGAAAAGCAATTCTGGGAAGATTTTCTCTGGCCAGCTTCATGCACATTGCATGCTCAAGATATGCAGTACAAAACTCTGTGAAAGGCCATCCCAGGTGAAGAAATTGAAAGAAAGCAAGAGCAAAAGAAGTGCTACAGAGATTTACAAATTCACCAGCTCAAAGTACACAGGAACACACTTAACTTGCCAAGTGCCAGCTCCAAAAGGCTGGAAAAACCCAGATTTATTTATTTTATCCATTTAAATAAAAGCTTTTTTCTCCAGACTGCAGCAGCAAGGAATAAATTAGAATAGGTTCCTGGAGGAGGAAGGAAATCCCACAAGAGCTGTCCCTGATGGGCCAAACTCACACACCAGAGTGTGAAGCAGTTTGACATCTTGATGTTGTTCTGTTTCTAAAGAAATAGTCTAAGTTTTGAAGATGAACCATCTTGAACTCTCTCGCTTTTAGCATTCATTCAGAACACTTCCCTCATTTTATCTGTACAAACCACACATGCAAATGGAATTTTGGCAAAGAATGAGTGACTAGAAAAATACAGACTGGGTACTACAACAAACATCAAAATTAAAATGCTGTCTGGGGTGGTAAGTAAAGCTATGAAATTAAAATAGCAGCCAAAATATTAATGAGTGTTCCATATGCCTGCAATATTCAGATCAGTTTCAGTTTTTAATAGCTGCTCTTAGCATCAGTAAACAAACAAATTATCCTTCAAAGCAAACTTCGAAAAGCCCCAGTAAAGCCTCAGCCTTTGAAATGAGGTTTTAATTTCTTTAGAGAGATGCTCCTGCCTTTCTTTATTACCTGAATTCCTCTCTTGTATTTCAAAATCAAATCCATTTCAAGAAGAGACAGAAATCCAGAGGATTTTTACAGCTTGGCCTGAGCTTGCCCCTCACAGGTAAAGGCCTCAGAAAGGTCAGCAGGCTGTAAAAACTTGTGTCCATTTTATCAGTGAGATAAAACCAATACAATTTGCAATTTCTAGTATTGAACACTTTTTTTTTTAACTGAGTGCAGAAAAGTTCATTTGTTTGTGAGCTTTTTAAAACAGGGAACTCAAATTGTAACCAAAAATGTTACTTTTTCCCCACTGAGCTATCAGCTATGAATTAAAACAATCAACCTACCAGCCTTTAATACACTGAAAAACGATTCATGACATTTTTTCTAAAAAGAAATAATGCAAAAGTGTTAAGAGACTTCATAAACCCCAATTCCTTTTCCATTCCTATCTATCCCATCAGTATTCCAAGCAGTTTTTTCAGCATCAGAAGGCTGGTGAAAGACAGTCCTTTTAAATAGTTTAATTCAATTTTTTCCCCCCTGATTACTCTGCTGCAGCAGAAGTAGTCACCTTCTTTTAATAAACTATACATGCCCAAAAGAACAGAAGCAGAGTTATTAATTTTATTTCCAACAATGGTAATGAGTTTTTCAACGGATACCTCCAGGGATAAACAGCTCCATGGCCCAACTACTCCAATTCCAGCAACATTAAATTCAGACTCAAATCCTTAAGTTTAGGTTAATCAGCACCAGACCTTCCTCCATCTTTGGGCTGTTCTACAAAGAACTGGAAAATCAGGCATTTTGATCATCGTGGGCTGTTTTCTATGGGTCATTTTTCAAACTCTACCAAGTACTTGGGGTGTAATTTTGTGACAGAGCTTCTGCCAGCCCTCATATATAAAAAGCTGAGCTCGTCCATCAAGCTTGAAACACAGACAAGAAAGTTTTTTCCACTGTTAAGCAGTTCCCCAACTTTCTGGGCATCTCTCAGGAGGTTCATCTCCACACACCAAGGAGCACAGCTCAAAGAATTCTTTTATTTTCCCCCAAAGAAAAGAGATGGTGAAGCAGCAAAAAAGCATCAGAACAGACTTCAAATCCCCAGGCCAGCCACAAGACTCCTGCTCCAGAGCTCACACCCTTGCAGTCAATCATGAAACACACAAAAGCCTTACCCTCCTGGTGTTTTCCACCACTTTCTGATCTGGCTTCCCATAGTTGGGGGGGTTGGCATAGGGGTCATAGCCCAGTTTGGCCAGCATGGGGGCAATCACTGGCATGTCCTGCAGGACATCAGCTGGGATCTTCCCCACCCACTTGGACAGGGCTTCCACGTTCACTGGCTTGATCACCTGGTCAGTGGATCTTTCAACCCTGGGGAAGGAGAAAAAAAAATGATATATTTCATTCCAATCAATTCTTCTGCAACAGCATTAAGACTTTTAGCTTGTTTTGTTTGGTTTTGGTTTTTTTCCTCCCATTCTTCTTCTTTCCCTCTCAAAATTTCATGTTTTCTACAGAGCTGATGGGAAGTGAAGTTTTAATGAGATGAATTTGCACAACATTTGCAGATGCTGCCTGGTTTAGGCTCTCACACTGTGCTGAAACTTCTTTATTCCAGAAAAGCAGCAGAGAAAGCCCAAGAGCTCTTAGGTGAAAAGTAAACCCACACCTACATATAAATCTGTTTTCTCACATTTCCTGTTTAATTGTCTAGGATGTATTAAAGTTGTATTCTAAATTCCAAGCCATGTGTTATTTCTTCTCACAACCATTCTGTTGTTCATCTTTTATTTAAAACTTGTTCAATAAAAGAGAGACCTAAGATGACAGAAAGTTCCAAATACAGAAATATTTTTCAGAATTATTCCTTTGATTGTTTGGTTTTTCCACAGATCTTAAAGGCAAGTGCACAGTCAGTGTTGTATTTAGAAAGTCATTTTCATTTAAGCAACGTTCCTAATGTAATTTTCATTTTTGCTCTACTTTTGAGATTCAGAAGTTCAAAGCACCACAACAGGACCCCAGAGGTGGATTGGGACACTGAGGAAAAAATTATCACAAGGTGTTTGAAAAAGGAGGATTTATGATCCTCAGACAGAGCCAGCCAAGCCTAAAACCTCTTCACCAAAACTGCAAATTGATTTGAGCATTTAAAACCAGGATGACCCTGGGAGAATGAGCCTGGCAAAGAGCTTGCTGGACCCTCCAAAATGGGTGTTAGAGATCAATTTGAACCCAAATCCCTATTCCTCATCCTGATGTCAAATATTAAATGTGTGTTTCGTCCCTCTGTCATTTTAGTCTTGGCTAACAAGGCCCTCAGCATGAAACATTTCCTGGTGATTGATAGCAGGGACTACATTTAGCTGCTCCCAAGCACTGATAAAAAAAATTCACTGCTCCACATTTGGTCTGGTTAAATCCTTCTCTGTCCTTTCAGTTAAGGTGGGAAGGAAAATAAAACAAATAATGGGAAAGATTCCTCAGATAAAGAACTTCTGAGGACTGTGAGGGAAGACAGATTGGGGACAGGAGGGAAGAAAAAGGAAAAAATCCAAACAGAAAAAACAAGGAAACACCAATTCTTGGGAAAATTGATTATAGGGCAGTGATTCCAGCTCTAGGAAGAGTTTCAGCTTTGGGAGCAGCTGGAAGCACACAGGACTAACCCCAAATAATTCTGCACTGTACCAGAATCAAACGAGACCTGTGTACTAAATATAGTAAATTCTGAAGTAATTCTGCCTAGACAGCTATTTCCATAGTAAACCAAATAAAAATTGCTCTAGAGGGGTTGACATTTCTTTACATCATGGTCAGCACAGCTGCTTTCACTTAGGCAAATGCCAGAGCTCAATTAACAGTCCTGGTTAGAGCATGGAGTCCATAATGCATTCCTTCAGCAGCCACGCTGGCAGGGACTTCCAACCCCAGAAAATCCCCACTCCTACAAATCCTGCACTGCACATCCCTGCAGCCCTTGCAGTGCCCCTGGAGAAAAATCAAAGTAAGGGCTGAGGAATAAATTCTAAACATTTATCAGCAGGTAAGAGCATTGTTATAAAGATCTTTTAGTGACGCTGCGATCTTGTTCTCAAAATGTTTTTAAATATCTCAAGATGATAAAAACTTATCAGATTTTTTTTTTTTTTCAGAAAATACCTCCAGGCATCTTAGGCTGGACCTGAGGCAGCAGCATGGATGTGAAGTGGATGCTGAGCCTGTCTGCAGGATCTGGAGGTCTCTCAGGTGAGTGGAAGATGATTAAAAACAGGGGGCTTTGCTTGTTTCCAGAAGTTTTTACACAGTATCACAGCTGGGAATGCCAAACCCAGCACCAACCTGGGCAATCTCAAGCTCTCCCTGCACAATTTCAACTGAGAAAAAATAAACACACAACACAGGCATTTAAGGTTTTGATATTCACATTCACAAGGGTTTTCTGCAGCCCTTGAGAGCCTGAGTCACTGAAATCATTATCAAATCCTGCAACTGCAAACTAAATTTCACCACCTACTGCAAAGGGATTTGATTAGATAAAGCCACCCCAGACATAACATCCATTTCTCAGTATTTTTCCACCATTGTCAGAGCCTCTTGAAATCAGGAACTGCTTCCCCAGATCATCTCCTGAGAGATAACAAAAGGAGAAAGAACTCTGGGACCAGACTGAAGTGAAGGTCACATGAACATGTCCACACTGCTAAATGTGAAGGTTTTACTAAAAAAACAAACACGAGGCCAATTTGACATATTTGAACAATCCATTTTAGAAAAAAAAACATTCTCAACTCCTTACACCCTGTTCCACCAGATTTAATAAGAAATATTAGCAAGAATTCTCTAAGGTTATTGAGTTTTACAGTATAAAGGTCTATTAATTTTTAAAAACACTAATCTGGAAGCTGTAAGGCAGTAATATTTTACTAGAAACAGGATTAAGCACAGTTATTTTTTACAAGGCATTTAAAGCTTGGCAACCACCCATTTATCTCAGTAAAAATAAGTTACCCCCACTCAGGTGCTGCTGAAGCAGCAACAAACCCCAGGAATTAAGGAGAAGTTCCCATGTGGATCAGCTTCCAGGGAGGGATCACAGTGCCCTGCCTCAGGTTAACATTTCCACATTTTCAACCTGCCAAAAGCAGGGAGGAGATCCCTTCCTGATAACCCTGGGAACACACTGCAGGCTGTTTCTTTGGTGGGAATGGTGATGTGAAACCTCCCCAGTGTAAATATCTAATTGTTACCTGGGTTCTAAGTTCTCTTTGCAATCACTGATAATAATTTGATATTTGCTTTAAATCATATGCCTTTACAATATATTAGAAAATCCACAGCTGTGTTCCTAGGTGTTAAATAAAGGAAATCATCCCATTTTTATTTCTCAAAACTGGAGTTTGAATAAACAGAATTACTCTGTAACAGTCTCTGTGTGTGCTTGCTGTGCGAGGTGCCTCTCACTCAGAAGCACTTGGCCAGTGCTGAATATTCCAAATCCAGGAGCTAAGGAATTTAACTTTCCTTGCTGCTGGAATAGGGCTTCTTATTCAGTATTTTAAAACTTAATCTGGCGGATTCAAAACTAGGAGGAGCGTCAAAAATTGACATTTTTTCTCTCTCAACATAAAGATAAAACAGCTTCTGTATTTCAGCTGTTCAGCTGTGAACAGTGGCAAAGAAACCAGAGCAGTTTAACCAGAGAATAAATCAGATTTTCTTTTAACAACACCCATCTAGTTTGTCCAAGCAGAGCTGGGTTTTGGATTCTGAAAGCAGCTGAATCAGGTGCACAGATGGCCCGACAGAGCAGTGAAAGATTTGCTTACAACAAGGTTAATTTTCATCAAAATGCTTGTCCTTTTGGGAGCACTTGCCAGGAGAAAAGCTGCCAGCTCTGCTTTCTATTCTCTTGGAGCAGTTTCTCAAGTTTCCTGGAAGAGGATGTTCTTGGCAAACTCAGCTCCAAGGCCATTCTTGCACTGACAACAATATTGTTGCTGAAATCAGATGGGTGATCTGGCTGGGATGGGTAACACCAGTCTAGATAAAACAGCTCAGGTTTATTCTGGGGCACAGAGAAAAGCAAAGCTGATATCAGATATTTAAGTTAGCCCCAACCATTAAAAGTTTGCTCACGTGACACATAACCAATGTGAGATTGCAAATTGTTAATCAGCAATGACTTATTCTCAACATGCATCATAAATCAGCTGCCCAAGGGAGAAAGAAACCAAGCTGTGATCTCCAGACTGCCAGTGTGGCAGGCTCTAAGGACTGAGGTATTATCAAGTCCCATAGCCTCTCACCTACTCTGTCATGGCACTTTGGAAGGTGAGGCATGCCAGGACAGGATACTCCTACCTCTGTGAGAAAGAACCTGTTTCCATTCCTCCTCATCTTTTAGATCCCCTGTTAGGTTAGCAAGCATTGGCTTTTACTCTTAATGGAATATTTTTTTTCATAAAGATCACAGTTTCTACAGAAAATAATGATAGAATTTAGTCACGATATCGGGCATGAAGACGACATGGTTATTGTGAGAAATAACACTTAACAGTTAATTAATTCAATGGAATTAAATGTATTTATATACAAAATGTACTATTTTAGACCCGCACAAGGTGAAGGATGAAGGCTCATACTCACTTGGAAAGAGAAACCCCCCCTGCTTTTCCAATCATCTCCTCGTGGTGCAGCACTGCCTGGTTCCAAGGGATGTGCAGGAACTTGAGCAGAGTCCTCATCCACCTCTCGGGGTGCAGCACCAGCTGCTCATAGTGCACCAGCATGCACCTGTCCAAGCCCACCTCCACGCACTGGTTGTACATGGTCTCTATGGCCCGGTTCCACTTGCTCAGGCAGTCCCTGTAGCTGTTCAGGTCAAAGCCAGCGATGGTGACCTTCCTGGAGATCATGGAGTGCACGGAGGCGCGGCCGTCGCGCACCATCAGCAGGAATTTGGCGTTGGGGAAAATCCTGGCGAGGTAAGTCAGGGATTTCAGAGCAAAGGGATCCTTGTTACACAGGTAGGGCGCGGGCTCGCCGTGCTTGACGATGATCTCCAGCAGGAAGGCCTGCATGGCCGAATCCAGCACCTCATCCGTCACGCCGGCCTCGTCCAGGCGGATTTTCTCCTTGCTGGACCTGGCCCACATCTGCTTGACCGCCAGGATCCTGGGGATCACCCTGGTCTCCTCCCCGCAGCGCACGTCGGGGTGCGCGTCCAGCATGGCGCGCATCAGCGTGGTGCCGCTGCGGGGCACGCCGCCGATGAAGATCAGGGGCATGTCCTTGCTGTAGGGCAGGCTCCTGTTGGCACCGGGGGCCGGCCCCGGCGTGGCCCCGGGCCTGTCCCTGTCCCCCCGGGGGGGCCGGCCCCGCTCCTCCATGCGCTGGTGGCACTCCATGGCGTGCTGGCCCAGGTAGAACACCGTCACCGAGCTGATGGCCAGGCACGCCAGCAGCAGGTTCTGCTTCAGCTTCCCCACCATCTTGGGCACGATGAAGGGACCTCCTACTCCAAATTATCCTCTAGTTCACGTGCCATGGGAAGCCTAATCCCAGATAAATTAAGGTCTGGCAAGCGGAGAAAAAAATTAGAAGAAAAAAAAAATTAGAAATTTTCTACAACACATCAACACAGAAACTACTTTTCCAAGAGATGAGACAAGATTAACTCTGAATCCCCAAAATACCCAAAATAAAAGCAAGGTTTCTCATTATTTCTTTTTTCAGTTCAGTTTCATAAAATTGCACTATTCAAAAGCAATTTTCATTTCTACAAATGAGAAGAAAAAAAAATTAGATGATTTCTAGACATGCCTAAGAGTCTGAACAAAACTTTTATCTAGAGAACAGTTTCAAAATCTGCTGAACTCCATTTGCAAGAAGGACCAAGAACATGTCATGTTGTATAGAGAACACTAGAGGATTACATCAAACACTGGCTTAGATAAATCTTTATTCTGCTGCTGGATGACTCCACCTGTATCTTTACTGTTCCCATTTCTGACAGGTAATGTAGAGAGAACCATTTACCTGTGTTCTGTAGTTCACCTGCTGTGGGTTTTTAAATCAGGTGGGCTGAAAATTGACTCTTCTTCCCAAAACTGACTCTTGTTCCCAGAATCCCAATGAAATGAGTACTCTGCTGGAATTTTTAGGAAGAGCTGGCTGTTCAGGGCTGCAATAGCTCACTGAGCACTCGGAATCACAGATGCTTTTAATTGGGAGGAGCTGCAAGCACGGAGCACGTTTGAAATGATTGCCTTCCTGCAGGCTTTTCCATCTCTGTCAGCACTGCAGGACTCATCCCTGCGTGGACAAGATCCTCCTGCCTGCTCCCTGCTTCTCCCCAAAGCATTATCCACTTAACCTTCTCCTCCTGAAATCCAGTTGTTCACTCAGAAATGGCTGACTGGAGCGAGGCTCTGCAGCCCTGTGCCTGTTTTCTGGGAATGTGCAGCCAGAGGACAGAATTCCCACTGAGCAGGGAGGAAAAGAAGGGAATTCCTCCTGCAGGAATCTGTCACAGCAGTGCTTTGCTCTGCCAGGCACCCAAGAGAAGCTTTTGCCCTTCACATTAACAAAGCTTATTCCAACCAACAGCTGTCACAATACTCCACTCAAAGTTCAGCTTTTAGTCTCTGCTACCAAATTTAAACTCAAATATAACTCAAAGATTAATGCCCTTCTTTTCCTGTGAAGTGGCCAACACTCTCTGGCCAGACCAGCACTCACAGGAACAATTCACCCTCTGTGACAAGTTTCATTCTATTCATGTACCTCTCCTTGCTTTAACTGGACCTTAAATATCTGAACATTAAAAAAAAAAATCCTCAAATTCCCAGAAATTTAAGTGGAGGTCATCTGAACAATGCTCAAAAAGAAAGGAATATAAATAATGCAGTTCATATTTCCATAGCACCAAAAATCAAAGTTTCTCCTCTGAAAGATGCAGACCTGACTTGAAATTAGGGAAGGGGAAATTGTTCTGCTTAAAACTAACAAATGACACAGAATATTTTGAAATTATTTAGATACTGTACCCACTGGAGAGAGGAGTTAACACAAGTGAAACAGCATTTCAGCACAGAGCACACAAGCCCCACAAATATTTACACTTCCTACAATCCCTACCATTACTCAGTCTGAGTAAATTCCACACAACTAATTTCCTCAGGAAGAATAAAAAAAAAAAAATCCTCCACAAAAACCTTCATCTTCCAAACTAAAACCTACTCCTTGAAGATACACCAACATTCCCCAAATGCAAAAATCAGGGAGGTGATTACTGGAGAAAAGCATATAAAGATCAAATTTAAAATCTATCAGAATATATATTTATATTCTATATTATACTATATATTTATATTAGAATATCACTTCAATCAAATAAAATAAACCCAGCTGAAGAACTCCCAGTATTGGAAGAAAGCTGGTGATTGAAGGCTGCAATCTTTAATTCACAGGCTGGGTAAAGCAAGTGGTGACTCCCTCTGGGCACAATTCCAGCTGTGAATTCCAATTAATGCCGTTTCCTAAATTTCTGTGAGTATGGACTCACCTACAGCACCCAAATCCCACCCACGTGACAAAACCCCCCCATCAATCACCCACAAACACTTTCATTTGATGCAGTAACTCATTTTGGGAAGTTCAAAGCTGCCAAAGGCTGCGAGACCATAAAGAATCAGGATTTAACTGTCCCACAACAGCCAGTCCTGGGTTTGTACCTGGAACACGCACTGCCATAAAAACCAGGGCTTTGTGTGTCAGGAAAGCCAGAGAGGAGCAGTCAGAAACAGCTCCTCTCATAAAATTCATTTATTCTGCAAGCCAGCAAACTCCCTTCTGTGCCTGAAGTTCCAAGGAAGGCTCTTTGGGATAAGGATGACAAATGGAAGTTGCTGCCCTTCTGCAAACAAACCCCACCTTCCCCTCCTCCCTGTGAGTAAGTGCTCTGGGGCACATCTGTCAGCCTGAGGGATTATAAAAGTTATTATTGCTCTGCTGTTAACAGGAATTAAATGGACAGCGTTTCAAAATCACAGCGGGGCAATCAGCAAACCCTCGGCAGCGTTTCAGCTGAGCCTTGAAACGTTGTGGGGTTTTCACCTGAGGAGAGCAAAGTGCACTCACTTTACAAGCACAGGCAGCTTTTACTAAAAATATCCCCAAAAAACCCCCACAATCACCCAAACAAACACAACTCCCTCACACAAAACATGAGTTGAGGAAGTTGTAGAAGACTCCAACGGTAGAGAGGCCTTTAGCAGCAAGTTTCAAGTGCCAGGATAAAAAGAATTCCCAGAAAAATTTATGTGGAACTCAAAAAAAAAAAAAAANAAGATCTACAAGTTTCATCACAAGACAGTGCAGCCAAGCAGAACGGTCTGTAAGTGAATTTTCTGCCCAGAAAAGTCAGGCCTATGAGTCAGCCCCAGCTGATGTTAGCACAGCAAAACTGACTGCACTGCTTTGTCTCCTTCTGCTGCACACACTTCATCCTCCTGCCCTCCCCATCCACGCAGCAGGTCAAGACCTTTTTCCTCAAGTTCATCCAAAAAATGTTGCAAACTTTCAGCTCAGTCAAGAGGCAAGTCATCCCTTTGTTCTTTATGCTCCAACAGTTTGGGGTTTGTTGGTGTCTCAAACATTCCCTGCCAGAGGAATAAAAGATTCTCCCCTCCCAGGCAGTGACAAGGAAACCTCTGGAGCTGCAGAGCTCAGCTCTCACTCTGGAGGCTGGGAAGGGAGAAGCTCAACCTGAGCTTTGCCAGGGCTAAACTGAGAGGGCAATGACAGTGGCATCATCCATCCCAAAATAAAACACAACCCCAAATATATAGACAGAATTTTTCAGTGATTAACTTGCCCTCTGCTTCCATGGCCTGAACGCCTGGCTCACATTCTGACCATCAAATCTCCTTCTAGGAAGAGCACAGCTTAAGATTTTATGGGATTTGTTTTGTTCCTGATTTGTTCCAAGTGCAGTGAACAACTTCCCCTCACAGTTCCCACTGCAGGAACTACAGAAATGTTTTCACACATTTGCATTCCCTTGAACTTGGGCTTTTTCTGATGGGTTGGTTTAAGTCTAAAGCTCTGAAAAACGTAAAGAATTTAAGCTCAACTCTTCTGGAGAACTTTGCTGGGAGGAAAGGTCACACTCAGCTCTGTGTCAACAGGGCATGAGGCTCCACAGGCATCCTCAAAACAAAAAGCCAAAAAAAAGGAGCTTTTTGTGCCAGAAAGTAGGAGCAGGAGAGAAGAAGGGGAAGAGTTCATAGCACTGGAAAGTTGTCTGTCCCCTCATGTCTGCCCAAGCCTGTTCCTGTGATTCCTTTTCCTCTTCAGGAGATCTACTAATCCCTGATTCTCTGGGGCTGGGACAACACCCCTTCTCTTCTGCTCCTTATGGAGTAGAGTCCAAAACACACCCTGCAGAAACAGAAGATTCTGATGCACAGCCTGACTAGTACACCCAAAACTACACAGGAAATTCATTTTACAGTAGCTACATTGAGTGAAAAAATATCCCAAAGTGCTGTTACCCATCATCACTCTCTTGGAGAAGGAGAAATGAAAAAATGCTGTCAGGACTTCAAAAAGTAAATGTCAACCCTATCAGCTCCTTCCCTGCCTCTTCCTGCACCTTTCACATTTTCTCTCTTAAAATAAATACTGGAAAGGCAGCAGATACTGGGAATTCTCAAGAATCACCCACAAACCCATACACACTCAGAAACGGAAGAGGTATTTCTTAGAGGAACCTCGACCCTAAGCTCTTTCAGCATCCCTAAAAGGGAGGTGAAGGAGGGAATCCCACAGAAGTTTTCCTTCGAGGAGCTGTTGGCCTGGGGCTGTTTGTGTGTGTTCACCACAGATGACTGCACGTGATAATGGCAGAGCACAGGGAACAGCACTGAAATATCCACACAGCACCACAGCCAAACCACCACAGCCTCACTTAGCAGACTGCTCCCAACTGAATTTGAGGAGTCAGGAAGCATTTTTATCCCTCTGCACAATCACCTTAAGGATTCCCCCAAAACTGGATCAGTGTTACCACAACTGACGGAGCAGGACCTGCGCAAGGAAGCAAATCCCAAGCAAAAAACTCAAAGCTAAAAATAAAAACCAAGAAGTCTTGAGCTGCAAGTCCATCTTTAGATATTTAAGCTCTCATGGCCTTCAAATCCTGCAGCTGTTTGCCCCAGATTTCTCCTCCCATTAATCCTAGAGCAAAAAAAAAAAAAAAAAGATGATAAAATAGAAGGAGTAATTTTTATTCACCTCCACAAAGCAACAAGGAGTCCACAAATAAATAAGGAGTAAATCACCTGGCATGAAAACATCTGGAATGAAAGACAGCCAACTCCTAGAACGACAGAACGAAATTGGACAAGATTAATCTCAGGGAATGCAGATGTGAGAACAACTCTGCCCTACAGGTCACACTGCAAGAGCTATAGGAATGTTGGTCACAGATCTGCATTCCTTGAGCCTACATTTGTTGGCTGTTTTTTTTTTTTTAATCTAAACCCCTGAAAAAATTTAAAATACCAAATTAACCTTCATTGGCACAGACTGAAGAATCTGAAGTTTTTCATATCAACAATGTAATAATTTCGACTCCTATTACAACTACATTATAGACAGTAAAAAAAAATTATATGCTCATTGCCATTTTGTCACCCAACCACTCAAAATTCAACACTTTCAGGTTTTTCAACATTTAAGGCCTCTAAAATGACTTCAAAAAACAGATAATTAAAAAGTTCTGCTTTAAATTAAAGGCAATATCTTTACCCACTCTGCTCTTCTCACATCTATAATATATACAGCAAATTACCAGGATTTGCATAGAAAATGGTTAAAAAAGAGTTACCAACATGCTCCTGGTTATGCAAGAACAAACAGTATTTGTTAAGTTCTACAGCTCCGGCTGGAGAACAATTCAACAAAAGGAATTTTACTGGCGACACACAGAGGCTTCGAGCTCTCTGAAGTTATGTACAATAGATGAAAAAAGGGAAAAAGAGGAAAAATGTCACGCTGAGAGCAGCTGAGCTCCTGTTCTGTGCATTCCCTGTGTGCTCCTCGGAGGGAATTCAGCACTCCGTCATGCACTGAGGTACTGCGGAGAATCAAACTCCTTAAGAACAGCAAAAAACCTCCAGATCCACAAAAACTTGCACAAAAACAAACGCGAACAGCAACGGCGGCAGCAAACCCACTCCCAGCTAAGCGACAAGCTCAATCTACCGCTACACCACTACGAAATTGTGAAACTGTGAAACTACAAAACTGATGGGGCTTGGAACAACCCGGTGTGGGGAAGGAGCCCGTGCCCGTGGAAGGAGAGGATCTGGGGCTCGCTC
>VXBQ01004938.1:0-20105 GCA_013400175.1 Phainopepla nitens
GGGGTTTTTCCTCAGAGCCCTGCTGCAGCAGCTGGATCGGCTATCCAGGGGGTTTGTGAAGTAAAAGCCTCCCCTCCATCTTCTTCCCGTCTCTGCCACACGGTCCCTGATTCTGTTTTTGTGGTTAATACCATANATTCTGTTTTTGTGGTTAATACCATATTATTGTTGGTTTGTGTATCTTGTTATACACACTAGTAAAGGATTGCTATTCCTACCCCCATATATTTGCCTGAGAGCCGCTTAATTTCAAAAATATTGTAATTAGGAGGGAGGGAGTTTCCAAGGGAGGCTCCTGCCTTCCTTAGCAGATACCTGTCTTTCAATCCAAGGCATTATATTTTCAAGATGTTCCAAAAAAATTGCTCACCTAATCCTCAAACTAGAAGTTCTAAAGTTGGAGAAAGTAAGCCTGAGGGTAAAACAACTTCATGACTAGTGAATTAAAGATTTAATAAGAATAATTTATTTTTTTTTTAATTCCTTCTAATGGTATGCGTTAAACATCCCTGGAGTCCTATGCCAACCAATGGTATGACCATCAGGACAATTTTTGGGTTTGTTCAGTCTTGATTTCCTATAATCTTTGCACCAAATACTGCAGCTATAAGCATTACATTTGCATACTACAGACTTCATTTTTGAAGACAGTCTCTTACGTGAATCTCTTTACAAGCTCACATATATTTTGCTCACAGATGTTACAGTATTAAGACAGGCATAAGACCTATATTATAGAGATCTATTACAGAAAGCATCCTATAAGATATACTTGTGGCTGTATGAAAGATTACCAAGGGAGTTTAAAATTGCTCCCAATTCAGTTTTGTAATAGTTTGAAACACATGAGACCTCTCTTCTCTTTTCTCATATCAGGTTGTCATTGTTTTAAGAAACAAATTGTAAACACCTTAATAATTCTAAATTACATCCTGACATTTTATACGGAGAGTAAACATAGCCAACTTCCCTAAGCTTTCCATACATAACAGATTCTTTCTTGATATTCTAATGATACAGAGCCTACAGTTTTCAAAATATTTGCTTTTCCATTTCTATCTCAGAAACAAAAACAAATGAACCAAAAAACACCTTCATTTTTGCCAAACATTAAATTGAGCAAAGCACAGCCTGTAAGAAATTAGCATTTCTCATGTTCACAGTCATCTTAACAAATACATGTAATCACTCTGTAGCCTAAGTCTGCGATTACAGTCTTAAACAGAGAAATAAAATTAATGCAATAAATCTGAATGATGAAATACGTACAGGACTGTCATCAGTCTTGTATGGCCAGAATCGAAATTTCTGTAATGTCCTGTGCTGTCCTACTGTCTAACACGTCTTCTCTCAGTCTTTGGAACTTCTAGCAAACAACGATAATTTATTTTCCACAAGCCTAAGCAAAGGATAAGAGATTTTCTACAAAGCAAATATAAATATGAGAGAACTTGAAAAAGAGGCTGTTACTAGCACGTTGTAAAAAAAACCCCAAAAAACTGAAAACACCACTGCTAACATCCCTCCACCAGTGAATATATGACAGCACCTTATGAATTAATTAGACTACTAAATTGTGTATGCTTTGCATATCTAGGAAGCTAGGATACAAAGAAAACATTCTGCTGTTTACCATACAAGGCATATTGCAGCCTATTTTAGGAAACCATCATAGCATACAATGATTTTGTTTCAATTGTAATGTCTTATAAAAAAATCCACCAGAAATATTATCCCAGAAGGCATATGTTTCATATAAGGTTGATAAATGTGAGCAAATTAAAATATCGCACAGGGAAATTACAGAGAAAATTAAACTGTTTTCCAACATGCCTGAAGGGAGCAACAGATTTTTGATTCCTATAAATCAAGGCTGGAATGCTTCCTGAAGGCATTTTTTCTATAGACTACAGGGTCAGTGATGAAATCTTATGGCCTATGCTATCTCAGGAGTAAGATTTGATGATCGACCATTTTGTAGTCATCTATGGACCTGTCAGCTATATATAAATGAGTACTTTTTTCATACTATTTATCTATAATTGGATGTAGTTGAGGATTGCCTTAGACTACCCAAGAGCAAGACCGGGTTATATTTAGATTAATACTTCCTTTATATGATCTGTCTATAATTGAATGTCACTGAAGGTTGCTTTAGATTCCCCCAAGAGAAAGATTAGGCTATATAACAACAAATTTTAAAACCATTATGGCAATAAGAAAGATGCCTCAAAGGCTGTTACAGAATGAAACCAACAGAGCTATGCAGATACTGCTCCTGCTACATTGCAGAAGCTACTATGGCCGATGCCTGAGCTGGCATGAGCTACTGACAGTTTATTATATTTATAATAAAATATTGATTATTGACCTTTCAATTACTTAGGGAAAAAAAATTTGCATGGTGTCTTTTTCATTAGAGAAATAAAGAGGTGGCTATGCAAACAGAAGATACTGGGTAAAAATGGGAAGAGAATTGGATCCTCCAGAATATCAAAATTTACACTCTTAAGTCAAGCAGACCTTCAAAACATTTTGGAATCTCACAAGAATTACTTTCCTCAATCAGAAAATGGACAAAAATGTTGACTATTGGAAGACACGACTCTTACACATATTGAACAATATACTTTTTATTAAGCAATCCCACTGAGATCATCACCTACCCCTAGAAAGGTGTGCAATGCAGTTTAAAACTCCAAAATAAAGACAGATTTATTATTTTATTTCAAAGGAAACATGTACATTTCTTCTTCCTGAAGAAAGGTCAACTGACCATGTGTCCCAGGAAGAAGTTTACAATTCCATTTGTCAGTCATCAAGTTCTCGTTTATATAAATATCCAGTGAAGTCAACATCATTAAAAATGTTCTGTTATTGAGAATACTCATCTGTCTCTAAAATGTTCTTAGTCATATAGAAATAATTTGCTGAAAGTTTGGTTCTTTTTCCTTTGCTTTTCAAATATTTTAATTTAATAGAATTCAGTGACAACTTTTGCTGTTAAAATCGCAACATAGATATCAGATCTATCAACTGGAAATAACACATATTAGATTCTACAAAAATAGCCTCTCTGGAATAATAATAAATCCATTCTTCTAAAAACCATTTGACAACTTTACCTACAACTTCAACTTTACAAATTATTTGCATACAACCTAGATCCTGGAACTATGCTACTTTGACAACAATCCAATAGTGTGCTTTTAGTTTCACAGAAGACAGTGCAACATATCTCCTGCCAAAAGAACATTTCTCATGGACAATGATTTTGTATAAGATTAGCAAAATGTCCGCGATATGTGAAAGATCAAAAATTCATGAGCAATCTGAAAGCAAAAGTCATTAATAACTTTTAATGTCAGAACTCAGTATGATACATCATACAGTGGTATGGTGAGATATTTTACCTTCTATGGTGTATTGTAATACACTGCTGTAGAAAAGAGAAAACACTGGTATTTTTGTTTTGTAAATATTTAGTCAGTGAATTATGTGGAATAACAACAGCAACATTTAGCATATGCGCTCTTGACTATGGCATGCCTTTGTTGAGGCATGATTCAAAAAATTACATAGCCCACAGTATCAATTTTCTAGGTCTCTTTCAGTGTTTCCGGTTTCCTACACAAAAATTTAGTCGATCCACAAGGTCTACAAATTCTCCATATCTGAATGTTCTACCTTTTGATCTCTATGAATGTGGAAGAAACGTGACCTTAAAGTTAAGGAACTACCTCTGTTAATTAGTGAATTTTGGTTTGCACCTAAAATGGATTCATCTTAATTCATTTAAAAAGCAGGTCAGCTCTCTAAGCCAGTCATCTAGTCTTGCTCTGCAGTAAGAAGACAGCTACATATCTATAGCAGCCTGTACGCACCCACACACATTAAAAAATGTATTTAAAATAAATGGGAAAAATCTTCCATTCTGTCATTCCTTAGTTCTAAGGAGAGCCCAGACCAGTATCTTAAACGCAGGCCTGATATTTATGTTACCAAAGTTAGGTGAGGTGAATTCATGTGAAATTCATTCCTCATGTGGAACATCCAAATACTGTCACACGCAAAACATTAACTACACCAAAAAAATAGCAAAATTTTATCTTAATGCTAAACTATAGAAGTTACAAGTTTATAAACAAAAGGGAGCTGTAGAAAATATCCCTACACACCTAAATTCACACCTCTTCACAATTTGCACTGTTTGCACAATTCACACCTACACAACATTCACATTTGCTTCTAGCATTTCACAGAAGAGGCTTCTTAACCCTTGCACCAAAAATTCTGACTTATAAAGAAAAAAATAAATGTTTAACAAGAAAAAATAAAATAACAGTATCTCAGAGAGCAAAATCAGTGCAGATGTATCACAGCAATTTTCAGGAGGATCCCCAAGCCGAAGTGTCTCAGACCCACACTGTGTAGAAAGCACAAAAAGACCAGAAGAGAAAACTGAAGTCTTCCTTCCTGTTCCACACATCTCCGACCATACATTACGCCAAGTGTGGATGATGTGTGCAAACTGAAGGGAATTTTTAAGACCATACCTTAAACTGAAACTTCTCCCTGTATGAGAACGTTTATCAGCATAAAAAGTCTCACCATTTTTGGTATGACTAATTTTCAAAATCCCTGGTGGACTTTGCAGAATAGGTAACTTGAAGCTACCTTTATAATTTTCCCAGTCTTTGTGAAAGCCTTTCTGTTTTACTTCTTTGCTGTTTCATTTAATTTCTACATGTTTATAAAGACATAGGGCAGTTCTTAAAGAAAATTAATATAAAATTAAAAGCAGGCAGAAGTGCTAGACAGTGCACATTTGTAGACATATTCAATATTTATGGATTGTGTGGGTTATGCTGATAGCTCTAAAGTTCCTCTTAAGGTTCATTTAATGTAATCCACTCAGATGTCTCAAGAGATAAAGTTCCTCATTTAGTGTCATGTCAAAGTTTAGTCCAGCCTTTGCAGTGTCACTCCTTTTGACATATTGCTGAGATAGAACCTTTGAATCTAGAGGTTGCTAAGTAGAAACATGTAACTGAAATGATTAATCAAATGATTGGGCAGGGGAGAGTAAGGAAAGAAAAAAAGATAAAAGAAAATCATTAATGGTCTTCCTTGAATGAGAATTAGAGCAAAAACACCCAGGACTTGTTCATTTCTTCAGCTGAATGGCTAAAGTCACAAAGTCATTTCTTCTCAAAGTATGCAAAAGACGTATTGGCAATGTACTTTTAATATTTTATTAGACATGATAACTAGCTGATTTATATAGGAAATAATTTATAAACTTACATATTATCAGAAACAAATGTAATTTTGAAATTTGTCATTCAGAGATAGAGGATTCTTGTTATTTATTTATTTATTTATGCCGATCCTAGCACAACAAATCTATAAGTGTACTTTAAAATTGAAGCCCATCTTCGTTGTGTTCAGATTAATGTAGCATGCTGAAAATATTTCTAACAAGAAAAATAGAGCCTCCTTTTATGTTCTACTTAAAGAGAGGGAAGGGCTTATTCTCTGAAAAAAAATTCCACAAAACTTTATGCATGTGCTTGACGTGTAGAATATCAAATTAACAGAAAAAATTTTGTTACTGATTCAAAAAATAAGCCTATTAACATTTTTACACCTTACTTTCATTTCAGAACCAGCAGTAAAGATTGATGGATCTTCAGCTACTGTACTTAAATGACTGGTCTACAGCATCTGGTTCTTGAGCATGAATTTGCACAGGACCATGCCAGTACCATCCCACTATTTCTCACGTGCATTTCTTCTGCGAGCTAATCTGTGTCTCCCCAGAGATACTAAAAGATAATGCATTTTGTTACCATGCCACTGCATGATCAAGCTTGTCACCTTCAGACTGAGTCACTCATATTCTCTCACTCAGGAAGCACTCACAAAACTTCAATCTTCATCAACCCATTAACTCCTCTTGATCCAGCTAACAAAACTAATCTCTTTGGAACAACTATGCCAAAAACCACTGATAGTTTAATTTCTCACAACTAAAAATTATTAATTGCATTAATAGAAATATGTGGAACATTAAAAAAGAGATTAGAGATCCTTCGTCCTGAGACATTAACACTTAAGAAGTGCTTGGACCTGCCTAGTGTTTAGGTTACTTCAATCATTAGTTTTTATATATATCATTAATTTTAATTTACTTAGACAGATCTCTGTAAGCTGGTAGCAAAGGGATATCTTACCCTTTTGGTTCTGATATATCTTCTACTGAAAGCTGAACCAGCTTACCTCCTAATAACCCCAAAAATGCTGTAAAAATGTCTGTGAATGGACTTCTTTCTTTGTGAAACAACAAATACCAAAAACACTCTGAACTTCTAAGTGTGAAGACATTTAATAGGAAGCCAGTGTCCACCATCTTAGGCTGTCTTTCAGAGTTTTTTTCCCCACTAGTACCCTCATATCAAGTAAACCCAAAGCTCATGCCAAAACTGGGACCTCTAATAGTGAATGCTGCCAGGCCTATTCTACCAAAGTCCAGGAAGATCCTTTACATACTGAAGGGTCAACCATCTTTCTGAAATTCAGGTGGATGTATTTATTCTGACTTTTTTCAAACAAAATGAGCATTACGCCTTGATGATGTGGCTCTAGGAGGTTTCCTCTCTCTCAAATTCAAAGTACAAAAAAGCAGCTGATTTGGTGTTATCCAGTCCCAATATGCATTCTACCCAAAACACAATACTGTATCATGAAAAAATAAAGCAGAAAAGCCCATAACAACCCCAGGACTCACTGGGCATTTGCCATATGCTTTTTAATCATGTGGGCCACAAACTGATAGTCACATACAAAGAAATTAATTTGGCTGTTAGCTGACTTCGGATATATCATCACTGACATCAGAAAAGGAAGAGTTATGGTGCTCATAATATGTGCCTGCACACACCTCTGAGCCCAAATGTTCCCCATAGGGAATTGATGAGTCTAAGTATACCTTTGATTCCTGCTTCCTATTGATCTCCAATTTTCATAGGGAAATGTTCTATCATGTGAGGAGGGAATTTCAAACCCTTAAATACTCTCTGGATCATAGACAGTCTACTTTTATGTTCACATAGTGCTGCTCCAGCATCTTACACAGCACCACCAACATGTACTCAAACTATAAGTGCCCCAGAATCTCCACTGTCATTTACTTGTCTACAGATCAGTCTGTGACTGTCTCTTGGGCTGCTGGGAAGCATCACACTTTAGTTCCCACAAAAGGTTTTTCTTTCTCTCTTTTTGCAATATCCACAGTGCCACCTTGAATGTGTAGTAAAAAGATTAATGCTTTTCACCATTCAAATTCTTTTTGAAACAACAGAGGATGAGCCACCCAAGGAATCTCGACTTCTCATGTAACATTCCAATTTCAGCAGTGAGCTGATTTTTCTCTCATGCTTTGGTGTCTAAAATTGTAGAATTGTTGAGTAAACAGAAGTCCAGCATAATAAATCCACCGCCTAGCACAAAGAAATACTGCTTACAGAACTTAGAACCATAGAGAACTGCAGCATGAGCCTAAATGACAAAATAGAGTTTAGCAAGCCACAATTAAAGCCAGAAATTCTAATTGCTTTCAGGCTAAGTATTGCACTGAATGTGGCTATAATTTTAAAAGATGTTCCTGGAGAAAGAGTAGGCAGTAAATTATATGAAAGCCATCTGCCATCTTTTAGATTCTGAATAAAAACAGAATAATTTCTGTTTTTTTAATTTATTGAAAAAATGAGAAACTTTCTGTATGGTCACTTTGTAGATTATTTTTTTGTTTATTGTTCAACCAATTTCAGATTTCTGTCAGTAAAATGGCTCATAGCTTCATCACACCACACTTCAAAACAAAGAAAGAATTATGCTATATAGCTCTTCAATCACTAATTCATTAGTGTACTTCAGTGAAAGAAGCAGGATGGGTTCTCTATAACAAGCTCGTTTGTGTTAGGTCCTCCAGCGAGGGAAAGAATGTCATCTGAGGACGGCTTCAGAGCAGCTGAAAGGCTGGCTTGCTAAATGTACTGCAGATGAGTCACTGTGCTCTGCACACACTTCTGCCACAGCACAACATTCAACCTGTCAGGCATAGCACAAGCCATCCAACACATGCTTACCACTGTCAAAAATGTCCAATCTCCAAAGAGCAGGAGTATTGACTGCAGCCTAATTCTGGCTTGCACCTGGTGTGTGCTACCCATGGTTTTGCTTATGGATTACCTCCAAAGAGGAAATGAGTTTGTAGCATTTTTGCCAGTGATTTTTTAGAGTGAGAGATTCTTTGAGAAACGCAAATACAGTTTTCACTTGCTTCTTCATAAATAGTGGTATCTTTTGCCAAATATATGGTAATATGTGGCCATACTCTAATGAAGTCATCCTGTCTTAGCCGTATTTGGTTGACCAATCTTTGTTTACATTAAAAGCAACAAAGAGGTGGGAGAAGAACTGTTTGAGGGACAATATTATAGACTTTGCTATGATTTGGTAAGAAAGTCTGTGAACTTGTGGGAAAAATATTCATAAGGGCATGTGAAAAGGGAGTGTTCCAAAATAGAAACATTTGATTAATTAAAAATTTCCCATCTATAAAGACAGTTTAAACTACAGACTTGGTAAATTCAGTATCTCTCTCTAAAAAAAAACTTGTGATTTGGCTGCAGTATTTTTTAAAAGCCATATACATTATTTGGAAATGCAACCCCCTCTGCCCATACACTTCTACATTAAATTACAGAGGGAAAAACATAATCATGAGAAATGGGTTGGTCAACATCAGATTGCTTGCAGAAAATATAGCACATCATTTTTTTCTCATTTCCTTTCTCAAAAGTAAAAGCAGCAATAGCTTTGCTAAAATTCCATTGACAAAATATCACATTCTAGAAGTCACATTCAATTTTGTAATTGCTAACCCTTTTCCACCTAGCAAAGAAATTGTAAAAAGGCTATTCAAACCCATGCAACCCCCAGCTGAAGGATATTCTTTTAAATGAAAATGAACATTCAGAGAGGCCTCATACTCCATGTGCTGGGTCTATCTGGTCAAAGCAGAAACTCACAGCTGGAATTGTGCAGCATTCTCCTGGACAGTAAACTCGCTGGCCATCTGCCTGCATCTGTCTCTCCTATGCTATTTCCCAGTTCCCAAAAGTATGCACTGCAGCTTCAATTCACTTCTCTTCGCACTTCATTGTACTGTGTTTATAAGTTATTTGGCTGGTATAGATGCATCATATTAAAGAAACAGAAATCATTGAAAGTAGGTGAAGAAAATTACTTGACTACAAGCAAATAATTTTTAAAAAATCAAAAACATAACAAAAACTCACCAAAACCAACCAATCAATCAAACAAACAAAAACCAAAACAGAAAATAGTCCTGGAGATTTAAGAATGAGAACACACCTCATTTGGCTGACCTAGAAGATTCAACCACTGGCCCAGCAACCCAGCTGACTGTTGAGGATTCAAATGAGAAACAGGAAATAGACAGAGACAACCATCTGTTTTACTCAATGTTATATTACAAAGGAGAGAGATTTTCCTGTGTTGTTAACATTCAGGGCAGAACGCAAATAGGTTATTCTACGTTTATTTGAGTGACCAAATGAACAATTGGAAGACTATTTCCCACCTTCTGCCCATCCCTATATCCTGCAGACTAGTGCAGCAAATGTATATAAGGAAATGTATATAATTCCTGTGCCATTACTGATTGAAATAAATTCCGAAAGATATGTCTGCACTAGAAGAAAAAATATTCATGACTGAGGTAAAATCCACAGCTCTATGCTCTTAGAAACTATGATGACCCTGACCTAGATGAGAAGAAAACTAGAGCTAATAGGTTTGCAGATATTTAATTAATCAGAATTTGCTTATGTTGCCCAAATTAACTTTGACTTTCTTATTAGTGCCTAGGTTTATTGTAATTCAAATTCAAACAGTTGTTGAAGCACTCTACATCTTAACACTCAAACCCACAGTCTAAACAACATTAACCACATGAAAACTAACAGAAATCTAAACAAATCCCATCACAAGACATATTTTGCAGTATGCATGTATGAAAAATATGAAGATAATATTTCTTCTGAATGCAACTCTGGAAAGATTATTAGACTGCCTAACCCTCCAAAAATTTTTCAAAAATACTGTAAAAGGTTCAGACAAACCTCATAAGCCGGATTCAAAGTCTGCAGTTTGAGATTCAAAAAGCTCCATTTACTTAACTTTTCAAAGGCAAGGGGTTTTAATCTACTAAACAAAGACATAATATCCATTGACTGCAGCTGAAATTGGATAAATTTTCAGCTTAAATAAGGCATGATTTTCTATAGTAAGGATAATTATCCATAAGAAACCTTCTAGTAAGTGATGTGCTCAATTTTTCTTCACTTAAAAGCCTTCAAATTAAGACTGACTATATTTCTGAAAGACATATAAAGCTCAAAGAGAAGTTAGAAACTTGCTACTCAAAAATATGGTCAAAATCCTGTTCTGTTTTTTTTGTTATTGAGGTTTTTGGGTTTTTTTATTTGTTTGGTTTTGGTTTTGGTTTTTTTTTCCCCCAGGAATTCAGGCTGTTAAATATAATGACATCTTCTTGCATTAAAATCTATAAAATGTTAATAAAATAAGTATTTTTATTCCATTTTGATGGCATCATTTACACTGAGGAGTAAAATATTACAGAAAATTAATCCTATTCCAAATATCTGACCAGCCACCAAAAAGGCAAAGAAGATAAAAAGTGGGGACATCCTACCTGTCCCAAGACATGCATGACCTATATGTATGACCACCAGTGTCTATCAATTAAAAGGTAAATCTTGTAAAATCAGTTATTTTCTTTCTCATGCCCTCCATTCAGTTCAGCTTCACTGAAAGTAATCCTAAAGACAAGAGAAGAATTTCCACCATCACTGTGTTTGTAAGTGGTGCTTTATTGGTACAGATATCCTGAGAATAAATAATTTCTTCACAGAAGATAAAAGAATCTAAGGCATGTTTCGTTATCAGCAGTGTAAGGTTTGTGGAGAGATACTGAGCTCCTGACTCCCAAACCTCAGATCTCAATAGAGCCAAGAGCTGTGTCTCAGAGTTAAGCTTTTATTTTTAAATTAGACATTCAGTCCCCACTGAGGTCTCAGTTTAGCAGAATTATAGAAATGCAGCAAAACAAAATTTTTCACATCTCCTTCCTTCACCTAAAAACTGCTAGCAACTAGTTCAACTCTCATGAAGTCCATACAAATGTAAACTCTCTTCACCAAATTGTGAAATTTATTTCAAAATAAACTTTGTTGTTATACAAAGAACAATACAATACAAGAAAGTTTATTCTTATTCTTGGCATTTTTATCTTGCTGTGGTTGACAGCCACCTGGATCAAAACTATTACTTAAAATAAGTTTCAACAGAGGCTGTTAAAACACCTTCTGATTTAATTCAAACAGCCTGATTTAATGCAAACATAATTAAAATACCAAGTTGCAAACTAAACCACTCATTTCATCTCTGCTAAAGAAATTCTACTTAGTACATAACTGACTATGGAAAAGATCCTGAAATGTACCTTTTTTCCAAAAATACACTGAAATCTTACAAGCTTCATACTTCTCTTTGTCTGAGCTTGAACAGTTACATATAATTCTCTAGTGGGATAGCCAAAGACCAGTGGAAGGAAGGCCAGATATTTTCACTGAGGTGTTACTTTCAAGTGGTGTTAATACCAGGACAGACTAGATTTTTTTTTAATTTTTTTTTTTTTAATGACAATAAGTCCTACTGTTGGAATTGGAATTCTCCTCTGGAAGTTGCAGAATATGCATTGTAAAGATCTCCAGTCTGTATTACTTTTTTTTGGTAAAGCAGTTTGGCCAGCCCAAGAAAAATCTTCAGAAGAGTAGCTTGTGTTTATTAAGGTATTTTTTTCAGACTTTATATTTGTTCACAGCAGTAGCTGAGTTAAACTACCTAAATCATTATCAGGGATTTATCTGGGTATCTCTTCATAGCAGTCCAAGAGGTGTGGTATTTTGGATTTGTGGTTAAACCAAAGGTGAAAACACTATGGCTGAACAGTGGTTGCACCAGCATCATGCTTTCTCTTTTCCCCCAACCTCCCTGACTTGCAGCAAGAGTACTGAGAGTGGACAAAAAACTGGGAGGTGACATAGCTGGGACAGCTTACTCCAGCTAGTTAAGAAGACATTACCTGCCATGTAACATCATGCTCAACATTAAAACCCAGGAGGAGAGAAAGGAGGTGAGGACCTTTTGGCTTTCAAGGTCACTGCTGTCTGGAGATTAGCTGAGCATTGGTCTATTTGTGGGAGGTGGTATGTGACTGTCTTTGCATTACTTGTGTTTTTCCTCTCTCCTCCACTTATTAAGCTGTCTTTACCTGAACCCACAGTTTTCACACTCATGTTTTTCCTGTTCTCTGTGCTTCTAGTGGGAGTAAAGTGAGGAGTGAGCAAGTGGCTGAGTGCTAACTGCTGCTCAGGGTCAATTCACAACATTCACACTCTCCCACTATACAAGCCCAAAACAGGACTAAAGCTTAGTAATTGTCTTTTTGTTTATCAAATAGGAACTAAAACATAACACATTTCTAGGCCTCAAAAACATGAGTAACTATAAATTATATAAGTTGTTGTCATAGTTGTATCTCAGGCTTAATACAGTGGTTTGCCCTGTATAGCCTAATACTCCAAAATCAATAAATTGCACAACTATAAGCAACAACCATTGTCCAGGAAAAAAAGGCAGTGCAAGTGTTTTTCTCTTTTAACATTTTTTTTCCCAAGGAAATATGAGATTTGCATTTACTTCATTTTACAATTAGTATAAACTTCCTAGTTATTAACTGTACATGTTTTGCACTTAGATTGCAGAAACTCAGGATATTGTTGCCTATTAAAAGCAACATTAACTGTTTCCTTGAGTAGGAAGATGTACTTAACCTTATAGAGCTGTATAGGAAACAGACTTTTAATATCATCTTTTTGCATTCTAACTCTCTAAAAAAATCACAAAACTGTGTAGAAGAACTTGTCCTATTGTCCCACAGACAGAAGAGGATACAATGGTATTGTTTTTAGTAGTTAAAAACAGAATTAGGTGTGTGAAAATAGTCACTGTAGAATTCCACTGAGCTCTGCTCAGGTATTTCTGTTCCCTCATGTGAGGGAGCCATGTGCTTATTTTACTGTGTCATTGTCAGATTGCCATCTTCAAGACTGTTCTCATGAGAGTAAAGAATTGGGAAACAAAATTAAGCTTAGACTTTCCTTTCTCATAATATTCTGTTTCACATGCCAGTGCACTAATTGTAAATTTCACTGATGTTTGAATCAGGTTTAATTAGAACCTATGTAACATTTTTATGCCTATATTTAGACTACACATTTTAAGGAAGAAAAGACCTATAAAATATAGACCCATTTATTCAGGTGATTTCTTTAACTTCCAGTGAGCATTTCACTCATGGAAAGATAAACTTTCTTGAAAATTGCATTTTATTACACAATCCCATTTACTCCTGCTAGTCATAAACAAATTAAATAACAGCCATAGGCATTTTGAAGAATTTGCAGGTAATTTTAATCATGGAAAACATACCTCATCACACTTCTCAGAGTTCCAAATTGATCTTTGGTAGTGAGGCTGATAATTCAATTGTTCTGTAATGTACAAATGCATAGTTTCAAAAGCAGAAATCATTTTACAGAGAAACTAATTAAATGTAAATTAAGTCCTTGTACAGGATGTTAATATGTAGTGATACATACAGATATAATTGAATAAGAATAATAAAGAATAGCTCATCTAAATATCCCAGTAAAATGGTTTTCACAGTATGATATAGTCCACTGCATCATTAATTGGAAATATAAGACAATAAATAAGTTCTTTGCTTCCTTCTTGCCATCTTCCTATTCCCTCCAAATTTTAAGGATCAAACATCTTTCAAATTTGCTGCGCTCAGTGGCACTCCTATTAAAACAGAATTAAGACTGCCTATCACATAGGTAAACTACATTATGAAATGAGGTTCTGGACAGTAGGATTTAAAACTTATTTTAATTTTTTACTTCAAATTACCCGTGGACAAACTTAACATTCATTTTATATTGTCTCTTACAGAACATAGATTCCATATTTTGCCTGAAAGAGATGCATTCTTTCATGAGTGCTATGCCTCAGGGCCACCCTGGCAAGCAGGCCCTGTGGGGAGACAGGGACAGGACCAGCCCTGCTCCAGAGGTGCTGCAGGGACATGGGCTGAGCAAGCAGCTGGCATTGTCTAGGCCTTGGGTGGATCAAGCCTAGCTCAAAAGACAGCACAGAACCCAAAAGCTGTTCTACACCTCTGCTGGCTATGCAGTAATCCTCCATGGAAACTTTCAAGTATTGCCTGGAGTTTGGAGCGTAAATCACAGAATCATAGAATATTCTGAGTTGGAAGGGACCCAAAAAGATCCTCAGTTCCAGCTCTTAAGTGAATGGCCCATATGCAGATAAAACCCAAAACCTTGATGTTATGAGCACCATGCTCTAACGGGTTTAGTCACCATTTTTATAACTGTGCCTGGCAACACATGTAATTTTATTTGCTATTTTTGTTATCTCAGATCTCAGCATTATGATTGTTAATACAATTTTTTTTTCTCCTGGTTTTGTTCTGTCAGTGATTCAACATCCCACTTAAGGCATTAACTATGTGTAATTAATTTCTTGATTTTTTGCTTTTGTTTACCATGAGGGGCAACAGAAATTCATTCTGATGGGAAAGATTGGTAGTTATCATAGCACTTAAATAACCAAATCAGGGAAATGTTTAATAAAGGCAGCATGATTGCACTTAAGTGTAATCTGTAATCAAGTGTAATCCTGATTTAACTGATCAGGGAAAAGGATAATAAAAAACAATCTGAATCAAGAAACAGTCAATGTTACCAACCAAAGAGAAGGTTGAGCAATTTCCTGGCACATTTCTTTTACTGTTTCAAAGTGCAAAAGATAGCTGAGGTTCTTCTGGATTAATTTTACAGGATCAATCAACATATGTTGTCTTATCTTTTTTTCTGATTAACTGCAGTAAGCATCACATGCTTATTTAAACAGAATCATCAGTACAGAGTTAATTCGTTTATTGATTAGCACAAAGGAAGTATTCAGCTGAATCTCATTTGATACAACATGGTGGTCCACTATCTAGCAACACACTGCAAGGAGAACCTCCCTTTACATTTTCTATATCTTTTTAAAATGGCAATTCACATATTTGATAAGCATTTCTATACAGAGCTATTTTTTACAGACTTAAAAAACTGTTCATTTATGACAAACTGGCCTTAATATCTGTTGTAAAGAGTGTTTTATTACTATGGCTTAACATTACATTTATTACAAAAGTAAGTTCTTCCCAACCACTTACACTAATCTGACAAAGATGTAGTATCTATTTTAATGACAAGTATTCAACAGTTAATTTTATCTTAACTTTAAAGACATACATGTATTTAAAACTGCTCACTATTTAACTTTATTGTGTGAATCAAGAGTACTTACCCTAAATTTTCTTTGCATGGAATTCTACAGAACTTTAAAAATGCACTAATACATCAGCTAAGTACAAGAAAATAGTCACTGACTACTCTGGTATAGGTAACACAGCAAACAGGAGTAACTGGAAATTTTTGTGGACTACTGGATATATCTGTAATAATAACATCACATCTTAATTGTTTCTGCTCTGAAAAGTTGCTTAGATAGACTATATCCCACTGAATATACTGAGAAGGGCTTCAAAAAGATGTGATTACCCAAAGTAAGACAGGGAATTTGTGGGAATCCAGGACACAGGAATATCTCCTGTGCCTGTCCTGAGAGGTTTTATTTCTCAGGAGAGCACAGCTTTTAGTCTTTGGCCATGGAAAAAGCTTCCAGGACTTTTTGAGAAGTTGAGTTTTTGTTAATATATATAGTAGATGATATTGTAGTTTATCACAGGGTGAAAAAGTAGATTTTGGGTTTTAGCATGGATGTAGGTGGAAGACAAGATGGAGGACTTTGGGTGTTGACTCAGCTTCTTCCTTCTTCTTCATCTACTCCATTTTCTGTAGTTTTGGTTAGCACAAATGATTGGTTAGACAAAGTCACAATGCAGATGTAACGTGACTGAAGAATAATTGGGAATTGGTAGAAAAATAAAAATATACTATATGTTAGGTACATCGTGGAACTCAATTGAATAAGGTATCTGTAAAAAATCCTTGGAATCATCCATTTTCTCTCTTTCTGGCACATGTCATTGAAGTGTGCTGAGCCTGTTGTCACCTAAGGCTGAATTGTTATAAAGAAATAATAAACAACTGAAGACTGAAGCCAGCGGCTCCTGTTTGTCTCATTCCTGGTTCCTGACCCTGGCACAGACTTTTCTCAAGGGATTCCCGGTAAAGGGGATCCCCGTGGTGGGCAGCAAAGACTCCCACATCTGGTGCCCAGTGCCATGCCGGAGAAGACTCCAACAGGAATTTGCTAGGAATACCAAGAATCCACCAGTGGGTTCTGACTGCTGCAAAACAACATGTAGATTACAAACTACAAATAATGAACTCATTAATCAAGTAATGCTAACTGTATTAATATATAGTAACGGTTCCTGTACCAATAAGGTAGAGGAAAAGATAAACTTTGAAGCTGCAACATGAAAGCAAAATCAGAGCAATGAGAATCATCATATCACAGGTGTATTCAAACCAGGAGATGGTTAATGTGACGTTTTTAAAACAAATAAACCTTAAAAATGGAAGGTGTGGCAGACACAAGAAAAATACTGACATTGAAAAGCAAGACATCATTTTTTATGACTGATTCATTCATGTCATAACCCTTCTTTCAGTCAAATAATGAATGACCTTAGGAAAAATGTTTTAAGACAGTAACATTTCACTTTATATCCTCAAATTTTACATATCACAGAACAGTTGAACATATTATTAACTTTTTAGCATCTCTATTAATTTGCACAGGCTTCCTTTTGTTAATATTCTAACTTTTTAGATAATCATCTTATTTAGATTTGCTTATTTAGCTAACTGCCTCCATGTATGTCTTCAGTGGGGAATTCAACTGGTAATTTAACAGCTAGGACTCTTCCCTAATCCTGTTGATGTATTCCAAATAATTAACATTCTGTGAACAGCTACATTGTTAGATGTCCAAATAGACTGCACCAAAAATGATCATTCATATGTTGTGGGCTTAGTGGACAAAATGAAAAAGGATTCTTTATTGATAACTAGAGGTTTGTGTACAATTTTATGAGTTAATAGGGTTCAATTAAAATTGCCAAGTTATGAGCTTCTTGCACATGTCTCTGGAGCTTTAAGAGAAAGTTTAATGAATGGTTGAACAGTTATCCTGATACCCTAGTAATTAGAGAATGGGTAATTAATGTGCATCTGTGGTAGACTCTGGGGTACTGTCAGTGACCCTGCAGTGTGGCAGAAAAAGGAAATTATGAGCTTGGCATGAGAATACAGCTTTTCCTATTTTCTTAAATTTTAGATCTACATCTGTTTTTAATTAAAAGAAGAAATTAATTACCATTAACATCATTAGGCAATGAGCTCTGATTGGTTACGGTCCACATGGACTTTGATAGAAACCTGGAAGATCAGAAAAGATTTTTTGGGGGATTCTTTCAAGCGTCTGAAGGACTTTTCAGAGACGACAGCAAACATTTAGGAAAAAAGAAGCTTAAAGGCTGGAAACCATGATAGTGAAAGACATCCGTATTTCTGTACAGCTCCTACTGGTACCAATTTTATTTTTAAATTAGAGTGCAGCTGCCCCAGTCCTTGCAGTGGGGGCTGCAAGGCAGCCTCTGTGAGGAGAAGCTAGGCTGCCTTGTGTTGCACATGGCCAGCTCCAGCCAGATACTGGGGACAACAGGGCATGGCTGAGCCCCTCAACCAAGGTGGGGCTGCCTCTAGGAAAGTGCATTTAAGAAAGAGCAGAAAGGGAGGGGAAAACCAATGTTACAAGGAGGAGGAGCCTGTCCATGGCACCAGAAAAGGTGTTCCCTTCCAATCAGGTAATTTTTGCCTAGTAAAGGCTGTCTTGCTAATAATGGTAATTAATAAGCAATTTCCCTGTCTTACTTTGACCCATAAGCTCATTTCCTGTTTGTCTTATTTTCTCCCCTGTGGTTTTGCCCAGGACTAACCCACCACAAGATGTTATAACTTTAAATATGGTGAGGTAAGATCTGTTGATAATAACTCCAATTTAGTCTTATTTGACTTTAAAAGAAATTTAAAAATCACCTTTTTATTAAGTATTTTGTTTTTACAAGTCTTGTACAAATTAATAACACTGAAGAACACTTACTGAAAGATAGTCCTCATAGATGTTAGATTAACTAGGTAAGCTGATGCAGTAGTTTCTAGAGGGATTCAGAGGAAAATTGCTTTTATGTCCTGAAGCAAAATAGCATTCCATATTTCACATGACAATAAAACATATCCTCAGGGTAAGTAAGTTGTCTCTACTTTTAAAACAAAACACAACTCAATTTGTATGCAAAAGTAAAGTACTATTTTATGAGAACAAGTAACTCTCTTGAGCTTACTATTTTAGCAGATTCTAATACCTTTTGTAACAGTACTCTAGTTCCAAATTAACACTGGCTGGCCATAACCAACTAGATTTATAAGATTCATTGGAATATTAAACATCAACTCATAGTTAAATCACTAAAAGTGATTTGAGAAGTTGCAAGATGTGGCTTCAAGAAGTGCCCTTCAATACAGCTAAACTTTTGAGTATCTGAAACTGTCAGCTTCTTTGAAGAACATATATATCTACATGGAACAGTTAGTTTAGCCAAACGTGTAATTTATGCACACTTAGCAGAAAAAAAACCTGAACAAAAACCATTTCACACCCACATTTTAATTATCTAAATATAAGTTCAACCATTTCTATTAAAAAGACACTTTAAAATACAAGCCAAGAATACTTAGGGAAGCCAGTCATAAATGAATTTAAAGGCAGCTTTACCTTGCACAAGCAATCCAGATGGAGAAAATACTCTAACTAAATTTAAGCATTCCTTATTTTTTGTTTTGCTTTTATGTTTTCTAGCTGACTAAATTCTTGTCAGTCATTTTGGATGTACTTCCAGAAAATGTGAAACCCATACCATACCTACAAATTAGAAAAATGCCTAAACAGAAGTCAATTTAGTCTCTCTGGTAAACAGCAAGTTGAGAAAAACTGCTTGTTTGTCCACATCCATCATAGACAGTTCTCAAAAATTAGTTTCAGGGCACTACAAGTCAGAACATTTCCAACATCAAGGTATTCTACTGATTATTTTTCTGGTTTAACCCCTGCTGAGAACCAAACACCACACAGACACTCCTGCCGTCCCCTCTCCTCCCCAACCCCATCAGGATGGGTGAAAAAATTAGAAAGTAAAACTGAGAGAACACTTGGGTTGAAATAAAGGCAGTTTAACAGGTAAAGTAAAAGCTGTGCATGTGAGCAAAGCAAAATGAGGAATTAATTCCCCACTTACCAAGGATTTAGCCAGTCCCATGAAAGCAGGCCTGCATCGCCCATAATGGTGACTTGGGAAAATAAACATATTCATTCTGAACATCTGCCTTCCTTTTTCCTTCAGTTATACTGCTGAGCACATGGCCATACCACATGGAATATCCCTTTGGTCAGTTAAGTCAGCTGTTTCAACTGTGTCCCCTCCCAGCTCCTTAAGCACCCCCAGTGTCAGGGGTTGGGTATCATTCCTTTTGTTCTTACCTATCGAATTTCTTTCCCATTGGTGGCGGGGAAAACCTAATTACTGATACTTATGGGTGCTTGACAAGCCAAAGGTTCAGCCGGGCCCAGGGGAAAAGGTAAGGGAGGCTAGGGGCAGCTCTGGGGTTGTCTCTCTCGCTCTTCGGCTGGGGAGCACACTCAGAGCTGCAGTTGCTGGAAGAAAAAGGTTTGTCTTAACCTGAACAGAATTTCTGCTACTGCTGCTC
>VXBQ01004957.1:8006-46604 GCA_013400175.1 Phainopepla nitens
ATAATATAATATAATATATTTATTATATTCATAGGACTCACACCCTACACTGTATAGGGAGAATGTGGGACTAAGACTAAGAATAATTTCCTCTTGATTTTATTTTAATACAAGCTCTAAGATCTTTAAAAAAAAAAATAAAATTTAAGGTATGACAGTATTCCCAGGTCTTTTTCCTGTGGCAGCATGGAAACCATTTCTGATCCAAAAAAAAGAATTACCTCAGAGAACACAATCCTGAGAGGTTTTGTCCAGCTAAAAGGGTAAAATCCCCATTTCTGTAGATGATGGATGCTGGGGAGCAGCAAAAGTCATCCCTGGGGTGTGAAGAAGCTGCTCCTGGTGCCAGTTCTGTCCCACACAGAGATGAATGACCCCACAAATTCCAAATTCCCCTAAATCCTCACGGGGTGGGGGGGGATCTTGGGGGTTTTTTTCTCCTAGAGAAAAATGATTTGGATCTCTCCCTGATTAAAGAGCACAGGGCACATTTGGTGAGTCCTGGGCTGGGGAAGGGAGCTGCAGAGCTGGTCTCTGGAATTTGGAATAATGGAGCTCTGCTGGCATTTGTTTAAAGCACTGATGAGCCCTTTGATCTCTTTAATCACATAATCCACAGAAAATGATTCTTGACCACTCCAAGAAAAAGTTCTAAATGATTCTTACTCGACTGCAGAAGATTTGTTTTGACCTGATTTGCCCTAAAGACACCGGCAAGGTTTCTTTAAACAAAAAAAAGAAAAAAAGAAAAAAAGAGTTAAATTCATTTCATCCTAATTTGTTCTATTTCTTTTTCATTAGCTGCTTGCTTGCTTTTTATAATAGTAAAAGTGACTTAAACTGAGCTCTTGCTGAAAACTTAAAACAATTGGGATCAGCTCTTTCAAATGGATTTTAAGTAAATTATGCTCCACTAATTTACATGTATATACATTTTTATTTTTTTTTTAATCCAGGCTCTAATACACCATGTATTTAAAGGAACGTATTTGAAGTTATAATTATTAACTGAGACTTTAGAAGTGGAAAACACCAACTCAGTTGTAGGATTTGGATGGAAATTTTGGAATATTTGAGGAAGCCTCGTGCCTAACAGAAGAACACACCAAAAATATAAAGTCTGTAAGGAGGACCTATGGCAGTGGCTCAGTCTTGCTTTAAATTTATAAATACAATTTTGTTTATTTGTTTTCTCATTGTGACTTTTTTTATCAGGTTTCCAGAGGAAGAAATTTGAATTGTTGTTGGAAGACATTTCTTCAACATCTGATTCAATCTCCACCTCATTTGATGCCATCTCAAGGTTTTAGGAATACAAATTTTAAATTATTGTATTTCTTTCATAAGTATAAAAGTTTCATAGCTCATAAGCATCATAAGAGCCTTCAAAATCTGAGAGTCATTAAGGTCAGTCATGAGGAAAAAAAATTTAGAATCACTTTTTCCTGGTGAAATATTGAATTTATTTCATGAGAAATACTTTTTATATATTATCACCCCATGAAGAGCTGGCAGCTAATAAAGCACCTGGGAGCTTTTTGTTTCTCCTTCCATCTTCCCATGTTAAAACTAAAACTGTTGCTGGAGGGGTTTTATACATTCAATAGAAAAGCTTAGAAGTTGCTTTAGAGAGCACTGTTTATTTAAATGTCTAAAATATTTTACTTCTCATCTGTTAAAACAAATTTGCTTTCCTTTCTTTCTTATTCCATCTATGCTTCTTTCTTCTCTGAATTAAATGTATTTTCTCACATGATTTAACAATTAAATTCCATAGCTGTAATAAGCATTTTGCTTCATAATAAATTTATAATGTTTATCCCTAACAGAATGATTATAGATTAGAGTTGATTCTTATAAAATTGTCTAAAATATAATGGATTTGAACTGCTTTATTTTTGGTCCTGGTTCAGCAAGGTTTATCAGTCATGGACATCCTTTAGGGGAATAATGTGATTTTTGTGTTGAGTGCAGGTGCACAAGCAGTGGATTGAAACCACAGGATCACAGAGCTGTTACATGAGAATTAAAAGAAATTAATTGGTGTAAAGCAAGACATTTCTGATGAAATGTGCTTTTAGAAGAGTGACATTTCAGGAAAAGTGCCTGTATATGAAATGAATGGAGGATGGAAGATGGAGGATGGAAGGTGGAGGATGGAGGACGGAAGATGGAAGATGGAGGATGGAGGATGGAGGATGGAGGATGGAAGATGGAAGATGGAAGATGGAAGATGGAAGATGGAAGACAGAAGATGGAAGATAGAGGATGGAGGATGGAAGATGGAGGATGGACGACAAAGTTCTGCCAGATATTCCCAGAGGAACAGGGTGTGGTGGGAGCTGAGGTGTTTATGGGCAATGCCTGGGCTGGAACCTTTATTCCATGCTCTGCCACTAAACAAAGCTCCACTCCTGCCTGAGCAATTAGAAACTCCCCTCTTAAGCCAACCTTTCATGCCATGTTTGTGCACAAAGCTCATCCCACCGCGGCCCGAGACGCTGCAGCTCCACGAGGTGACAGCAAAGTCCTGGTGTTGCAAACTTGGATTCCCTGGGAATTAATGTAATTTCTCAACTGGGGATTGAAAACCCCCAGTTTTATTTTATTTTATTTTATTTTATTTTATTTTATTTTACTTTATTATTTTCTCATTTTATGAGTACAGCACACAGGGCTATGTGTCCTGTCAGCAGTGGAGCTGTGCCTCAGTTCTGCTCTGTGCTGTGGAAGGCTCTGAGCTGGGACAGGTGGGGATTTGGGAATGCTCCCCTTCCCTCCATCACAGCCACACCAGCTGCCTGGCAAAGCCCCTCAAAAGAAGGAGCTCCCAGATTTGTAAGGATAATCATAAAGCAGCGATGGATTCTGGACAGAGGGTTTTACTTGATGTGACAAAAAGCATGGCTAGAGTAAGAATTATCCTGAAATCAGTTTAGTGGTGTATTCTGGGCTGTGGAAAATCCAAAGGATTTGTATAACGTGTTTCTGACATACTGAGCTATGAAATGTTTCCTTAGAGGAGCCTTAAATACCAGTTACACCTCATTATTTTTATTTATAAATTCAAATTCTGGCCTGGATTCAGAGGAAATTGGCACTATAACTGGAGTTTCAGGGAAAAGCGTAGTTTAGTAGCAGAGAGAGAAGATAAATACAACATTTACTCGTTCTGCTAAGGCCAACCTTGACTCCTTAGGGGTGGGATCTTCCAAAAGCACTCAACACCCCCTCGTGTTCCCATAAAGTCAGATAAAATTCCCACTCAGCTATCAGACCATTTCTTCCTACACTCACTGCTGTTGGCAATTATTAGAGGTGATTTGATACTGCCTTGGCCGTAAGAGAAACACAGAACTTTCTCATGTGACTTTTTCCATCTGGTCATAGTTACCCAAATAACTCCTGCTTGCTCCATGAAGTTCCACACCTTCCTGTCAAAGCAGGAATAGGTTTGAGCACTTGAAAGATAAAATTCAAAGTACAAGCTTCCCTCAAAAGTCAAATTAGATTTCGCACCTGGGTTCTCCCTTACTGTTCCCTGGGTGAGAGCATCCAGACAAGGTTTACTGATGTTCATTGTCTTTGACATCTCAGTAAAATTCACAGGAGCTCACCAAGGAGCTCCAGCCCCACAAGCCCTTGGAGACAGAAGCATCCAGTGCCAACAACTGCAGCTACACACAAGATCTACATCTCCTACAAGCCCTTGGAGAGACAACACTCTTCAGGCTCCTGCTGGTGGAATTTGAATTCCCCCGCCTTTGTTCCATGTGCTCCTAAAGCAAATGTCAGCCAGGAGGAGTTATTTGTAGGAACTCTGTTGGTCTGGCAAACTCATGTCCTGGAAAATGTTTCGAACCAGAATAAATTTGATTATATGTCTCTTACCAAGGGCAGAGGAAATCAGCAGTAGAGCCTGCCAGGAAAACTTTTTCAAGCAGTTCAAGACAGAGCATGGAAGACTTAACTCATGTAAAGAAAACCTGTTCATTAATTAAGCTGTCAAGCTCACTTCATTAAATAATTTATCCTCTCATTTGTCTTTACTGGGAACTTTGTTTCATTGCACTTCAGTATTCAAATGAATTTAATAAAAGCAAACATATTTCTGAACAGATCCTACCCAAAACCACTCATGGAATGTATCTGTAATTATGTGGATATATGCATTCAAATTTTTTATATGATGTTGGAATTTTAGCTGTTTGGGTGCATTTTGTTGTTTTTAATGAATGATGAAAGGAAACTCTCTGTTTACATAGATGTTCATGAATTTTAATGCAACACTAGAAGGAATTAAACCAAAAAGCACATTTAATATGGCAAGATTTCCTACAGACAGCTCTCAATGATATGAATATTTAGTTTGCATTGTTTTGTGAAATGACACAACCAAGAGTCTGCCCCAGTCTAATACTGGTATAATAAACAACAAACTCAGGATTTGCCACAAAGCCTTTCTATAAAATTCAGAGATGCATTTAAGTTTTAAATAGCTTTAGAAGAATTTTAATAATCACAACTTATCAGAATAGCAAATAAATTGAAAGCATGAAATAAAAAAATGTGGATAATACTGATCATAAACACACTAAAACTTCACGGCAGCACCAGTTGTTCAGAGCACCCTTTAATTCTTCATCTGAGTTTGTGTTGGGAAGAAGAGCTTTAGAAGTTTATTTTTTTAATTCCTCTTTCAAAACACAATTGTCATCATAGACAGCTTCCAATTCTACTTCAGTGCAACAATTTTTAAAGTTAATATAAATTATTTATATGCTCTGAACCAAGGTGCCTAAAATACTGAGATACAAATGAGTTCTGAACTTCAGCCTCAAGCATTTCATTTAGAACTAAAATTAGGAGTTAAAACCATGGATTATATTCCATTAATTGTACTAAATAGCAGTTTTTCCTCCTGCTGATCAGGATGGGGAGCACAATGAAAAGGTGTGTTCAGCATTTTTCAAAATGGCTTGACCTGATCTGGTTTTGCTCCAGAGAAGTTGAGTGTACCAAGGGGAGAAAAAAAAAAAAAAGCAAGGGTGAAGAGGAGAAAACCAAAGTAAGCATAATTACCTCAAGACCAGATGTTTCCTACAGCAGCTCGTGATGTCATCAGGTTTTTTGCAGATGGGGCAGCCCAAATGTCATTTTCATTGGATGAAAACATGATCAAAGTCCTCCATAGGGTTTGGGAAAACTCAAAGACAGATCCCAACAGCCTTGTTTGGGGTGGTGATCAGAAAATACTTCAGTGGTGAGGCAAGGGTTCCATTTATTTATGATTATCTACAGAGAAAACTCAGAAAAGAAGGTGAAAAAATAAAGATCTTTTTCAACACAGGGCAGTAATTCAAATAACTCACAAAAAAAAAAAAGTGAAGAAATGAGAATAATGAGGAATAACAGGAGGAACAAGACGGTTCTGCAGGACATCTGTAGGGTTTGTACATGGTGGTGCCATTGAATCTACATAATTATATTGTAGTCACCAATCACTTGTGACAGGGCTCACCAAACATGACAGGAAAGAGCGAGAGGGATTTTCCAGAAATATCCCAACTTGCCTGAAGTGACATTTTCCTGACAACACACAGAGCCTGCTCACTTCGTCTGGCACCAGAATTCCTTTTAATCAGGTCTGCACTGAGTCACTGCAAAACACAGGATTGGTCACGGACCAGTCTGAACTTCTGTAAATGATGTGAAATAACAGATAATGGGGACAGAATTCTGACTGCTGCTGATTTCTCCTGGAAGGGTTGGGTATGTTCAGCTACTCCTTTTTGTACAAGGAAATTCACGCTCTCCCCTTTCTTAAAAATGAGACGAGCCTCATTTAACAAACATAACAAGAACAAAAATTATCATTAGGCCTTCATTAACCATAGGCCAGCCAGGGTCAGTCTCTTTTTGGAAAAAAAGTGATTTCCAGGCTAAACTGCCCCAAAAATCTGCACATATTGTTCTTTCCTGGGCTTTTTTTTAAAGAACTGGAGGGAACTGGAATATATAAAATAAAAACAAGAAGGAGCAGCTCTTTAATAAACTGCTGGCTTATGCGGTGTTTGCAATGCTTTCCTTCTTATCCCACAAGATTATTTTGGACATTTGGAAAACAATCAGATCAAAAGTTCCCCCAACTCTGGGGTAAATCAGATTAAATATCTCACAATGCAAGAGTACAAAAGCTCTTTCACTTAACTTTTTTCACCTATGGAGAAGCTTGGAAAATTCAAGTTATCTGTTCAAGCAGTTATTGATTGATTACAACAGATCCATGCAACACAGCTAAAGAAATGTCCATATTTTCTATATTTTCAAAAAATATTCCAGTAGGGGATGATTATGTTTCATTCAGAGCCTTTTCCATTATGATGAATTTCTTGTTTAAATTACCAGCCAGTTTCACTTGAAAGGACAAACATGCTCCTAAATGCTAAATTCTGTCAAGTTTCTCATCTTTATTTCCACTTCAGTGATTTTGTCATTTGTAAACAAAACCCTGGTATTTTTAGCCCAAATTATTATAAAATAATTAATAATTCATTGAGATATAAATACGGCTAAGAGCATGAAGTTGTTTAATTAGTTGTCGCCATTGATTATTCACAATTATTAAAATTATAAATAAAAGACTTGAGAATTCACAACCAAATTCTGCTTTAAAGCTTTGAACTCAGGCCACCACAACTCTTAGCCCAGGCTTTGGCACTGATGAGGCTGCTGAGGGACTACACTTGAGAATTTAATCTAACCTGCCTTCCTGATAACAGACAATATTTGCCACATCTCACTGGGATTTATATCCACTTCAGTAAATTTCTACTGATTTATAAACAGATTCATCTTGTGTCTCTGCTGTTTGGTACATTATTCACCATCTCAAAGGTTGAGATTACCATATTTAATCCAAGGTACAATTTATAAAAATGCACAGTGTTCTAGAGAGAAAAAAAGGGAGAAAAAAGTTTTTGGCTTCTCCAGCTTTGGCTACATTTGAGACCAGACCACAACAGCTGCACCTGAAATTTAATTGCTCAAACGTGACATAGTTTTAATAGGGGCAGGATTAAACAAATCCAAGAAAACACCTCCACTCTACAGTCAAAGGATTTTCCAAAGGAAACTTTTAGAAGCCGTGGTTTAACACCATTTGGATGTGGTTATTCCCAGGAATGCTTCCATAACTTGTTGAAGAAGACCAAAAAATCCAGTTAATCTTGTGAGAATTTTCTTTCCTCAGAAGAGCACAGCCTAAACTTGTGGTCCATGGCAGAGTTTTCTCCTGAGCTACATTTCCTCTTTCTTTATGGCTTCCTTTGTTCTGAGCACTTCAGCTCCAGCAGGGAGTGTAGAGGTAGATGGAGCAGGGGATTGTGTTGTGTTTTCTGCTTGTTTGTGCTCCCAGATCCAGTAATTGTGGCCATCCAATCATGAAGATCACCAAACCATGTACAGCTGGTTGGAAAGCACAGTCCCTTCCCTTGAGAAACATTTTTCATTATTAAATAGAAGCACAGAAATCCCTTGGGTCCCCTGATCCAACTCTGCAGAGACACGAGTCCTCCAGCTCAGCTTTCCTCTCCGTGGTACTTCGAGCCGACTTTTACAAATTAATTCCTCTCCAAAGTTACAAGATCTTTCTAATTTTTATCTGTCTTTTAACTGGAAATGAGCGGTGCTTCAAGGTCTTGTTGAGTTATTATGACAGTTTCGATGATGAAATCAAAAATTAGTCACAACAATCAGTGGTGATGCCTTGGCCAGAGTCATTTAAATAATGGCAGCAAGACCTCAGGGTGCTGTGCAATGGTGTTTGAGAGAAATTATTTATATGTGACAGAGACATTCAATCAAATAATGACTTAGAACAGCTAAGAGGAAGACTTGGAAAGAATTGAATGCATAAATGAGCAAATCATTCTTTTAAGCTTTCACCTTACCTGAATTTTACTTGTTCTCTCCAAAATTTCTAAAGTATCAGGTAGGGTCGATATTTTCTGTACCTGAACACAGGAAATCATGGAAAGATTTGGGTTGGAAGGGACCTTAAAGCCCATCCAGTGCCACCCCTGCTATGGCAGGGACACCTCCCACTGTCCCAGGCTGCTCCAAGCCCCAACGTCCAGCCTGGCCTTGGGCACTGCCAGGGATCCAGGGACAGCCACAGCTGCTCTGGGCACCCTGTGCCAGGGCCTGCCCACCCTCACAGGGACAATTCCTTCCAAAAATCCCATCCATCCCTGCCCTCTGGCAGTGGGAAGCCATTCCCTGTGTCCCTTTTCTCCATCACTTGTCCCCAGTCCCTCTCCAGCTCTCCTGGAGCCCCTTTAGGCCCTGGAAGGGGCTCTGAGCTCTCCCTGGATCTTTCTCCTCTCCAGGTGAGCCCCCCCAGCTCTCCCAGCCTGGCTCCAGAGCAGAGGGGCTCCAGCCCTTGGAACATCCATGACCTCCTCTGGACCCTCTCCAGCAGCTCCACATCCTTCCACAAGCAGAGACCCCAGAGCTGAGGCAGCTCTGCAGGTGATCCCAGAGCAGACTGGGAGCTCAGAGAGTGCACAGACCTTTCTCCCAAGGAGGTGATGAACCCCAGGCTGGCCCAGGCAGAGCTCACTGCCGTGCTCTGTCTCCTCACACCAGGCTGACTCCTGCACCACACAGTGATTGTGTCCCCTGTGCTTTCCCTTTGCCCCCTGCCAGGCTCCTGCTTATTTCTGAGCGAGTTGCTGAGCTGAGATAATTGCTTCCTTATCCTTTTTTTGTTTATTCAACTTTAACTGCTCTTAAAGACAAAAATCTTAAGTCATGGCTATGAGGGGAACACAAATAGCTTTTTCTACCTCATGTGGAAAGGCTCTCGTGGTTAAACCCCACTCAACAACCAAGAACTACATTGTGATACCCTCACTGCCACCCTACCCTCCAGGGCATGTGGAGGAGAATCAGGCAAAGGGAAAATTTGTGGGTTAACAGTTTAATAACTGAAATAAAGTAAAATCTAATAATTATAATAGTAATAATAATGATAGCAATAATAATAGAATAAATTAACTCTATCTCAGTTGAAATCAGGAGGAAGAGAGTTCAATTTTCCTTAGAAAGTGAGTAACTTCTGGAGCCAGGCAAATAGCCAAAACCATTATTGAAAACATTCTTCATGCCGCTTTTTTGCCTTTCCTTGCCAACCTGCCCTTCCCACTGCATGGAAATGGAGCTCCAGTTCCTCCTGATGGATCATGGCTTCCAAAAACTGGAAATTTTCAATTTTCCTGAGGAAAGTTTGGTAAGAACATCATTTCATATCAGAGCCGGTTCTGGAGAGAAGAAATTAAAGAAATTAAGAAATTATTAAAATATTGTCAACCAAAATTTCTGCTACTGTGACCCCTGGAATTCCACTGAGTCCAGCTATACTGACAGTTTATCTGGGTAATGAAGTTTCTACAGTTCTCTAATGCCATGTGGCTTACCATATAAAATATCAAAATTATTTTACCCATAGATGGACCCAGAATTCCAAAATACTTTTGTTCTGGTCCATTCTTTGGTATCACTAATTCCTTACTATGGAAAGTTTCCTCAAGAAATAGTTAGGACCAAAGGGAAAAAAAAAAAAAAAAAAAGAACACAGAGAAAAGGATAATTATGTAGAAAATGGGGAGACTCTGAAAGACCTCTTCAGGTCTTTCCAAACTTGTCAGTCTAATTCCAGTCACTGTCACTGCTGATATTTTCAAGTTCCTGGTTTTTTATGAAAACATTTGTTCAAAGGACAAATAAATAAGACAGATATAGACATAGTTCTGAAGTCTGTACAGTCTGTTCAAATCTCAATATTTTAGGCTAAATATAAATATCAGGCAAAAAAAATCTGTGATTGGAACAAAAAATCCCCACAGAACAGCATTGCTGGAACAGAGACAAAGGTATTTCTTCATATTAGTCCCAAACAGAATAATATATTGCAGAAAAAAAGCCAAAACCAACCCACAACGACCTCAAAAAGCAGCTCTGTCCTCCTCCCATGTTTCAGTATATTTGTTCTAAAATCTGAGTATAACAGAAAATCACTGAGAATTTTTAAATCAACAGCACTGGTTTGATGCTGCCTTTGTGAGGATCCATTGGATTTTGCCTCCTGGTAAACTGGGAAGGCACCAGAGGAAATCAATGCCTGCCTCAGAGTGGGAGATGGGAACATATTCCCAGTTTTTCCTGGAGATGTGGATGGAATACGGCAGGACCTGTCCCAGGTGGTGCTGGCATGGTGCAGGGTGTGATTTCTGCAGGGTGTGATTCCTGAAGGATGTGATTCCCACAGGGTGTGATTCCTGCAGGACGTGATTCCTGCAGGACATGATTTCTGGATTTCTGCAGGGTGTGATTCCTGCAGGGTGAGATTCCTGCAGGATGTGACCTCTGCAGGGTGTGATTTCTGCAGGCTGTGATTTCTGGATTTCTTCAGGATGTGATTCTTGCACAATGTGATTCCTGTAGGGTGAGATTCCTGCAGGGTATGATCTCTGCAGGATGTGATCCCTGCACAATGTGAGTCCTGTAGGGTGAGATTTCTGGAGGATATGGTTCCTGCAGAGTGAGATTTCTTCAGGATCTGGTTCCTGCAGGATCTGGTTCTGCAGGATCTGGTTTCTGCAGGATATGGTTCCTGCAGGATCCCATTTCTGGAGGATGTGGTTCCTGCAGAGAGGATCTGGTTTCTGCAGGATATGGTTCCTGCAGGATCCCATTTCTGGAGGATGTGGTTCCTGCAGAGAGGATCTGGTTTCTGCAGGATATGCTTCCTGCAGGATCTGATTTCTGGAGGATATGGTTCCTGCAGCCTGGACACCAACAACTCAAACAGGATTGCTTTGAGCATCTCCCATCCCAAGCCACCTCTTCCTCACCAGGAGCTTTACCCACTACAAGGTTCTCCAGAAATTCTCTCTGGAGTACCTTGGTATGGTGAGCTCATGTTCCAAGCAGGATTTTTCCTCTTAACAGAGATGATTTTATCCTTCTCTGCCTTCAGCATTTGGCAGGAGCCACCCCACGCCAGGCCCTGACTTTTCTCACCATGCTGGGGATTGCACAGGAGAAAAAAAATCACAATATTCCTTTTACTGGCCTCCCTTATGGAAGCAGTCAGAGCATGTTGAATATTTCCAAGTTTAGCCAAAACTTTTGCTTTCTTTGGGCAGTTTTTCAACCATAGCAAACAAATCTGTTATTTCCAAATTAATCTGGAGTCAATAGTTGGAGGCTCAGGGAGCAGCCAGTTCTCAGTTTCCCTAATTGATACAATCACTATTAATTTTGGTAATTTTCTAACTAAGTAAAACCAAGCTAGCCATTGTAATGCCTTTAAAAAAATAAATTAATAAAAATACTGTTTAGGGGCTGAGCTACACTTTTAAAAGAGTTTTATAATGGTGTAACTGCAAGGAAAGGAATGTAGAAGTCTGCTTAAAAGAAATATAACTGCACCCACTGCCCTCCTATGCTCTTTTATCTCCCAATATATCATATTTCTATTCTAACACTTTTTTAGAAAAAAATAGAATGAGGTGTGAATAGGAATTAATCACAATCCTCTAAATTATTAAATGAGTTTGCTTTGAAATTCACCACCTTGATTTATACTGTAGAGAGCCAAATCCACAAATATTTACATTTATATTAATATTCTTTTAATCTTTACATTAAATAATTTATTTAATTCAATGTTTTTTGGGTTTGTTTTGGGGTTTTGGGGGGTTTTGTTGCTTTAAATGTGAAGAAACTTGGCAAAGTGGGGAAAAAAAGGCCACTGGTATATTCTGTCTGCTTTTCACAGCTCTGCCTGTGTGGTTACACCATTTCATCTTGAAGAGAGTCTGTCTGGGAAAAGAATGATCTACAACTTCTGGAATAATGCTGTGTTGTCTCACTACAACACGGAAAAACAAGAAAACAAGCAAAGAAAATCCAACCCACAAAACAGCATTGAAAGAGGATCTTTCAGCAAAAGTGGGTTGTAAATAGCATTAAGCCACATATAAGGCATGTTTAAAGGTAGATACAGCACAAATGCTCCATAAAGTGCAGCTCCATGCAAATTAACCAAATAAATAGCAGCAGAAATGGTGATAATTACATTATTTTCAGTACCCCTCTTTCTGCAGCTGTATACAATACTCAGCCTCCACTCAAACACTGAGTAAATCAAAGCAAAGTGAATTTAATAGGTCTATTAAAAGTGCTCTGCTAATGCATCTCTATACAACTCAGAACAGCACAGCACTTCTCCAGAAATCAGGATAAATATAATGTGTCCTCCCAAATAGCAGTAACTGATTTTAACAGGTACTTAGAAAGGGAATATTTGTTTAGATCAATATCCAATTAAGAATCCAGCTATTCAGAATCTACTCTTTGCTTTCCCTGCAAATTATGAAAGCAAAAGCTATTAGTAAATCTTATTAGTTTCATGCTGGTCTCTCGAGATTTTTTTTTTTCCACCTGAATACTCTGTGTCCCTTAAAAGATAATTTTAAACACAGTGTGATATTGATTGTTTCGAGGCAGTAATGGGAACTGATCAAACACAACCAAAGAAGATTTTACTGTATGCACAGGCAAACTGAGGACTAAGATCTGTCAACATCACAGGTTAATATTTCCACTTTACTCAAAAATTAACAACTAATCAGTAACTCAAGAAGAGAGCGGAGCCCTACTAACATTTGTAATCATGGGATCTGCATAATGTTCCAGTGAATTAGCTGCAGGAACATCATAAAACATGAACTTCAAAGGCTGTGAAGGTTTCAGGTCTATTATTTTGAGGGAAGGCAGAAAGAAAATAACTCCTTTTTCTGTTTTCTTCCTGCATTCTTTGTGTTCCTTCTGCCTAAATGACTAATACTGATGCAAACCATACCTGCTGATTTCCTTTATGTACCAAATAATCACAGAAGATGAGAAGTGAGACAAGAATCAGGTTTCTTTACAGAAATAGCTGCCTAAAACCTTCCTAAATACAGGACTAAAGGGAAGGTGCAGCAAGCTGCAATGTTGAATGAAAATGATGAGATTTCCCCCTTCCAGAAAAGAGCCTGAGATCCTGGAATGCCTCCCTGTCTATCCCTTTCTAAGATGAGTTTTTAAGGAATAGTTTATCCCTTTTCAGTCCTCCAACACCAGTCTTGTTCTGCAAGAGAAAAAAAAGAAAAAAAAGGAATTTCTCCCAGGCTTCAATATTAAACCCACAGGTAGCTAGAGCAACCCAGGGAAGGGAATCAAAATTAAGCACCTCTTTTTCCCTCAGTTTTCCTAGATAAGAGCTGGACTGAGTCCCCAGAGGGATGAAAGGCTCCTCTGTGTCTCCTGCCATCCCTCAGCTAATAAATATCAATTGCCACAAGTGGCCTGGTGCTGTCTGCTAATTAGACCCTCACTTACCCACTTTAACTGGAGCACTGTGACAGCATGAAGGAAAGGATCCTGAGAATGCAGCAAAAGGAATGTTAAAAAAATCTGCTTTTCTTCATTAAATACATATATACGCAGTTATGTCACAAAAGGATTTTTAGCTTAAAACAAAGGGACAGAGTTATTTTCACTTCACGAGCAGAATTCTAGCACATCCCATCATGTTTCCATGCTGATAATTGTTGTGATGAATGATATGAACAGCAGATCATTTAGTTTCATAACTCCTCCTGACTGCCAGCCCCTTGATGTCAGACAACATTCACCATGGCAACAATATTCCATAGTCATGCAGACACTGGAGTAGTAAGGAAAAGAGGGAAAAAAAAGGAAAAAAAAGTTACTAAGAAGAACTAGATGGTAAAGAATTATTACAACAAAACGTTGGGAGAAACGTTGGAAAGCTTTGTAAGAAATAGTGGAAAAACTGCTCTAATTTCTTTACATACTGCTACAATTTTTTCTCTGTTGTCACCTGTGCTTTTCCAAAAGGAGCATTTCAATTTTTTTTACATAAATTAAAGGCTTCTTTAGCTGGGTGTACTTCCAGGCAAAACAAAGGAAGAGAAAAGCCATTACTGACTCCAAGAGGTTTGGGATCAAATACTAATTTATAGACAGCAGGGGAAGAATCAAACTTGTTTCACTATCAAGCACAGTCTTCTCACTTCAGTGATTTATTAGTGTCAGCACATGTATGTGGAGCAAAAGTTATAATTTGTATTAGAAGTTACCACTGCAGAATCATGGAATGGTTTGGGTAGGAGGGAATTTTAAAAATCACCTCATTCCATCCCCTCCCATGGATGGATGGAAGGCCAGATGTGAATGGGCCTTCATTGCTGGTGAAAGATATAAATCCTGGCCTCAGAGGCTCCAAGTCATAGAAATCATTGTTGGTGTTACCCCTTTGGTTATGTTTCATACCCTGCCCTTCCCAGGCAGGACCGTAGGATTGGCAGCATAAGCCACCACTGGAAATGAGAATTCAGGGCCTGTGGGGCGCTCAGCACCCCCAAATCAGTAAATTAAAAAAGAAAAGGTCTTATGTGAATGTCAGCAACTTCCACTCTGACAAAATTGAAGTGAACTCCATCTAAGTGGAGAAAAGAATCCTTCCCAAGAGTTGCTGCATCTCACACTTGAAGATGTTTATTCAAGGAAACGTGAAGTGTGCCAGTGAGGGAAAGAGCTGATGTGGCACAAAAGCAAAGCCAGCACTGACCTACTTTGGCTGTTCTGCTGAGGGAAGTGCTGCTCCCTCCTGCCTTGGGAGACCGTGAACACCACGACTTGAGGCGCCAACCACTCGTGCACCTCCCTTCCTCCACAGAGCAGAGCTGAGGCAACCCAGGGACGAAGGAGTTGAGCTGGAGTGACACAGCAGAGCTCTCTGAGGAGGTCACTGGTTAAAATATGGAGAAAATAATCTAAAATATTGCTGGAGTGACACTGACCACAAGTATTGAGGCTGAGGGGGAACCATACTCCTGCAGGAGCTGCAGCTGGTTCTGTGGCGGCCACCAAGTCCCCCCAAGTGTCCTGAGGTGGCACAAGAGGACACGGAGGCAGGGGTTAGGTAATCCAGACTTTTCAGAGAAACTGTTGAGCAAAATATGATCTCTTAAAGAGCAGATGGCCTTGGCCACACAGCTGGCCACACACACAACTCTAACACAGATATCTCAACTCCCAACGGGGGCCTCTCCTCCAAACATTCTCCCCTGTAAAGATCTTTAGGATCAGGACACCCAGACAACCTCATCCTGCACTCCAGAAAATCTCCAGCCATTTACAGCTGCGAACTTAACCTGTGCTAAAGGAGTTTTTTAAATGAGGTGGGGGCTGAATGAGATTATAAAAGAATGAAGTTTCCTCTGGGACGAGCCCAGAGTTCCTGACACTGTACTTTGGATATTGAGGTATTTGCTATTCAGTAACCTTTAGTGCATTTTATAGTGTGAAAGACATAAAATATCAACCAAGGCAACATTTTTTTTTTTTTATCTCATATGACTGCATCTGTCACAAAGACCAACTTACTGATTAATGTTCTCCAAAGAGATTCCACAAAATTCTGTTCAACTTCGAGATAAATTCCTGCCATTTAAATATTTTTTTCTTTTACATTCTATACACTTGCTTCTTGAAGAACATGACAATATATTCATTACTATGTATAAATACAGCAATTAAAATGGTATCTCCAATTTTTTCAGGAATTAAAATCATGCTTTAGCTAATATTGCACCAGCACAGGCAGGAGTAGTGTCTGCATCATTTGGCAACGCATGAACTGGGGCTTCAGCTCTGCTAAAAAATGACAGAATGGCTCAAGAGATATGATGCCCACCTTAAGATGTGTATATATGAAGCAAATTGATTGATTTTTGACCACTGGCATGAATTTGGATTCAGTCTCTAAAATCACTGTTCAAACACAAACGAGTTAAATCAAAGAATTTTTATCATAAAATACGCATTTTTACTTTGAATAAAAAACCTGTTCTCTTGAATGAAGCTAGAGGCTCATTATATATTTGTATATTATACATTTGTAGATGCAGATCTTTACAATTCTTTTTCTCTTAAGAAAATAAACGTTTTTGGTATCTCAAACACTCTAAATTGTCTACCAACTGTTCAGAGCTGGTTACAGAACAAATCAACAATATGAACAGTATCTGACTGTAGATAAGAAAAGACATCTGACATTTGAAGCACAATCAAGTCTAGTCATTATTTCCCCTTCTTCCAAGTCTGCTTAGCTATATTTAGAATGGCATGTAAAGAATACCAAGTCTGTAGAAAGTATAAAGTACACATAAATCTCCCCAAAAAGCTCTTTTATTTCTGGAGATGAAATTTTGACCTATATTTCTCAGATGCTACATTAAAATATCACAACAAAATCTGTACAGACAGCTCAAGTCGTGATACTTGTATTATTTTGTATTAAATAATGCTCAAGCAAATAATAACCCTCAAATTGTCACATGGCACCTTTTGAAAGGGTAACACTCAGAAGCTCCTCAACAATGGCTGACTTTGTGCTCTGTTTTATTCCACATCAAGCATAAGAGAAGTGATTTTACGTCCCAGAGTAGCTGGGATGAAGTTGCTGACACTGCCATGGTTTCAAGACACTCCAAGCTGTTAACAGAGCTCAGCTCAGGCTTTGTGACTTGTCATCAACTCCATCTCTGGAACAACCCCGAAGAAATGGAGGTCAGCCGGGCTTTGTTCCACACAGGCGAGGCACAATTTGCAGCTCCGAGATTTTGGAGCCTCTTCATTTAGCACTTCTCTGACAATTCTGAGAGGGGGAGCTGGATGCCAACCAGGAACTTTCAGTTTTCCGTGTTTAAGTGGCAGCGGGTTTTTAACAACGGGTGTCGTTGTCACCTTGCCAAGACACAGCTCAACCCTCCAACGGTGGATTTACCCACATTCAGCACTTTTTTGGTTGTGGTTAAATATGTCAGGGCTCTGGCTTGGGTTTGGACTCGGAATCTTTTCCAAAGAAGACTGTCAGCAGGTGTTTTCCACTTGCATATGCAATGTGTTTAAGCTCCATATGATCAGATATATATATAGTTTTTTACTTATATAACAAAACAAGGATGTTTCTCAAATGTATCAACCTCCAGGTCTTCCTCATCTGACAGCAGCCATCACTGCAACCAACATAAAGTAATTCCAAAGTACTTTGAAGACATAAAACCCTGTCTGAACACTCCTAAAACAAGGCTTTTTCCAAGGTACTGACAACGTGCAATCTTTAAGGTGGGGAAAACCAAAGCAGTTGACAAAAGAACTTAAAACAACAAGACAAAAGTGATGCTAAGGTTTAAAAATAAACAAAATTACATTCTAGACATTCTAGACTGTAGATTCTTGAGGAACTTGACTTTTTGAAATTAGCTTAAAATAAGATCCCACTAATAGATGCAGTCACATAATGAAAAGTATACAAGACATTGAGAGTCCAGAGAGAGGAAAATACATCTCTGTGTTTGTTTCATATAAGTTACAGGGCACTTTTGGTTTGATTTAGTTTTTCCACAGTCCTCAAAGAACAAATTAATGAGCTCTTTGAAACCTCAAACCTTAGCTCAGCTTTTCTCTTTGGGACAGAACAGTGAGCACTTACGTGAGTCTGACCTTCCCATTTAAATTTCTGGAACATCCAAGGAAGATTTTCTTACTCCTTTAAGCTCTGACTGATGCCAGCTGACCCAGCAGAAGTGAACTCTGTCAGCTGGTGATGGCCGAGAGGGCAGGAGTGACCCAAGAGTGATGATTGTACCCAACAATCACCAGATAAAGGCAGGGTGAGCGAAGATAAACAATGTCAGCTCCAAGTGGTGACAGGATGAAAGGCAGACAATAATGAACATTGTCAGAGATTGCCAAAAAGATAGGGATGAGCAATGTCCTGTTGTTCAGCCAATTTCAGTAAACGCAGATAAATGACACTGGACACTGATTAGAGAGTAAATGGACAGAACATGGGTAAGATGTTCTTAAAAATTGAATTTTTAGACTTTTCTACATGTAACACACAGTACAGCATGGCTGTACACTTTAGTTTTTCCTCATATATTTGTGCTGTAACTCTGGGATTACAACAACCCCAGCCCAACATGGTGCAAATTCACATATAAACTATTTTCAATTTCACCCACATGGCCTCTGCTTTTAAGACATTTTTGGGCTCATTTTCTGCCCCTGAGGACTTGTAATTCTGGTTCATTAGAAAAAACAACAACTCCATGGTGCCCTTATGGATTCCATGGGTTTAGTTTTCTTTCCAAAAGTGTTGCATGAGGGGGGTTTAGTCAGGGCTTTCAATGAACAGTCTTAGAAACTGTGCCTGTTAAAACTAACAGCTGCAGCTTTGAGAGTGATGGCTGTGGAATACAAACAGCAAATAGTCCCTGAAGTTCATGTAACTCATTCTCTGCTAGAGGTGGTCTCTGAAATGTTGGCTAAGCAGTGCAGGAAAACTGAACTTTTTTTTTGATAGGAATGGAATCCTGTTAAGGCTGGTGGCCAGGCTGGTTTGTGCACGGCAGAGATTGCAAGTGAAGGATTCATAAAGCCAGCTTTGATACACACTGGCTCCCTCAGCCTGGCCCATCAGCCCTGAGGAAAATTATTCCACAGTCTTCCACTGATGTGGAGCACTACACACCAGTGCTGGGGAGCCTGGAATGGTTTTCAGGAAGCTCACAAACTCCATAGCTGGTGATCAACTGAAATTACAGTTCAGAAGATGTGAGCCCTGTGCTGGCTCTGAGTCCTGAGCAGAGCAGAGCACAAAGCTTTCCAAGTCCTAAACTCTTCATATTTTCGTTTGGGGCACCCAGGACAGCAGAGGCAGCAGTGCCAGTGACACAGAGAGAGGAGCTCATCTCTTGGATAAACACGAGGTGTGACAGAGCTCGAGCACCGTCGGAACAGTCACAGCCAAATTCCTATAAGAATGCACTGAAATAAATATTCATTCAGAGGAGATAAAGCAAGACAGGTCACAGCAGCTGCTGGGCTGAGATGGGGCCAGAAGTGTGTTGCTCTCCCATTTTGACATCACTCCTGAATGGCACACTAATAGTGAGAGGCATTGAGAGGAAAAAAAAGATTAAATTAATTCCTTCCATCAGGAAGACTGAGAGGTCTGGTTTTTGTGATGCCATTTCTCAAAAAAGCAAAATGAAGACCTTTGCTTGAGCTAAGATTTGCACTATTACAAACACTAGCATTAATGTAAAGTATTCCAAATTTTTATAGCAGATCTCATCTTTAAATCAAGTGGAGATAGGGAAGGATTCCACACAAAAGGTCTGTGTGAAGTGCTGAGGAGCCAGTTTTTATTTCCCTCATCCTGGAAATATAGAAGTGCTTGAAACTACTCAGAAACAATCAAAAGCTGAATTCCTCTGTGACACCACGGCAAGGTTTCTTGTTCTTGTATTTTGTCATGCTAATGAGTTTCTAGCAGATGAAGAACTCATTAATGTCTTTCAGGTAATAAGCAGGTCCAGAGCAGTAAAAAAGAAATAGAGGATTGTATAGAACCATAATTCTACTGAAATGATCAGAAATGGATGAGGACAGTGTTTTAGCAAAGAATTATTTAAACAATAAATAAAAACAATGTAAAAATTCAGACTGAAACAAAAAAAAAAAATCAAAGTTTTACAAAGTAGGTGCAGAGGTTCAAAGAGGCTAAAGATCTGATTCTGCTTAGGGCCTACATAGTCAGTAGAGGAAAATAAACATAAATTTCACGTTGAGAGCCTCTCTGTCAGCCAGTGAAGGGAGCTTATGAAACCAGTTTAGATGTAAATATCCAACTTTTAAATGTCCAGTGAGATAAATTTTCAATAGGGCCTCTGCCACTCAATCGTGGCAATTCTCAGCTTAACCTTTACAAAAATCTTGGTGAGAAGAACCTGGGCAGTGAGTTAATGCCTCCTTTCCAGCAGTCTGAACGTGGAGCTCAGCCTGCCTGGCTGAGCACAGTCCCTGCTCCTGCAGGCACAGAGCTCCTTGGAGGAGGTCCTGCAGGGAGCACACACTATTCCTAGGGAAGGATTTATCAAAAGCATCCAAATTCCAAGTGCAAGCTCCTGTCTGTAAATGAAAACCCAACAATGCTCTCTAGAATGCATTGTTTGGTCAGTCAGCTCAGCTTTGGTAGCACCATGGAAGTCTGAAGACCAAGAGAGGCTCCAGGCTCGGTGGTGGCCACCAGATCACCTTTAAGAGTTTTTTAATCTGGCCTTAATGTTCTAAATGCAAAAGAAAAAAAAAAAAAAAAAAACGAAAAACCACCAAACCAGAGCTTCAATCAAGAATGCTCTGTAAAATACTTTGCCTATATCATAAAAAAAACAAAAAAACAGCATTTAAGAAGTCATAAATTCCCTTAGTTCCAAGGCAGTGCACATCTTTCATGCTCACAGATTCCTCTGGGCATGTTTCAGACCAAGTGGCCCTTCCTTTTCTGCTTCCTAGCACAACATTTGTGGGTAGTCTCTTAACAGAGCTTGAATGAATCATGTTGGAATGCTTCTGAATATCCCTTTTCCTCCTGGCTTTTTATGGGCTGAGCCTCTCTTTACTGAGATACTACAATTACCTGAGGTAAGCAGCCATCTGTGGATCCAGACCTCAAACTGCAGCACTTGTCCATCACATTTTCCCCTACACATGCTCCACTTCAGATGGGGTAAGGACAACACAAGACCTCAACAGCTGATGTTCAGTTGATGTGAAACATTCTTATTTCAGCAAATTGAAGGATCTAAATCAGCAAAGAAAATGGTGAAGGCTACAATTTGTTTTCTCATTGCCCCAAATTGAGGGGAGATGGCACCCTGCTGATGACAGGTCAGGTTAAATTAAAGGTGTACCTCTTCTTTTGGCTTCACTGTCTATCCTAAAGAGGTTTCAAATGCTGCAGCTCGAGCTGTTCTCTTGTTATTTTCTTAATTACAACTCCATCTACGTTATCTAAATATAGATTATTTCTAATTCTTATAAATCAGCCCACCTTTAAGCTCGGAGTCCAGTCTTTAGCTCTGTCTCTCATGGAATGGATGTTTGCAACAGCAGCAGATATGAGGCTGAGTGCTGGCTTTAATCCTCTTTCTTCTGATGGTTGGGCTAAAACAAGAGAGCTCCTCTCCACTGTGAATTGAAAAAGAAAATCAGTGTGAAATTTCATCACCTCTTTCTTATTAACCTCTGATAACCAACTGAAATGTGCTTCAGTGGTGTGCTACTAGAACTGCCTGCAAAAGCAATAATGAGTCTATGATTTTAAAAAGGCTTTTTGAAAGGAGGATCTTTAAAAAATTCATTTGCAGCATAGCAACTCTAATTGGTACAAGTTACAGACCGGTTTTACAGAAGGATGCTGAGATGCCCATTTCAGTTTGCTAAAGCAATGTATTTCCAAAGCAACATTGCACCTCATTCTGGAAGATTCTTTAATTAATTTGAATGCTGAAGCAGTGCAAAAACAAAAAACGTGTTATGCAACATTTGGCTTCACTGAGCCATCCAACAGCATAATTTTTACCAGTTTCTCTATGTTCCCATTGTGTTTAATTCTGTTACTTGTATGAGGCTGCAGATGTCTGTGCCTTTTTCCCCACAGCTAAGACTGTTCTCTCATATAATGTAATGGCTACAATATAACCCCCAGATCCAGGACAATTCACTTGTTATGGGAGGTTAATAATTTTTCCTTCCTACATTTTTATGGAACATTTACTTTCAAACACATCCTAGTGACTGAGGTGTTAATTCAAAACAGGCCTTTGAACAGCTAGTAAGAAAATGAGAAGGGAAATCCAATTTCAGAAAATGTTTAAAACGGCGCAGAGGGGGAAAAATATCATTTTTAGAGAATTGTCTGCGGGTGACTTTGAAATTCACCTCCCAGACACGTGGTGATGTTGGACAGGACGGAACCTCACTGCTGTGCCTGATGAAAACCACGGCCACCAGACCCTGGGGATTTGGGAGGAACAGAGCTGCAGCTCAGGGCTGTGCTGGTCCTGGTCCACCTCCGTGGTTTTGTTGCCTTTTTCCCAGCCTGGAAATGAAACTCGAGGTGATTTCAGTCAGGAGGTAATATAAAAGGGGATCTTTATTGATTGAAGGCCTTCAGGAGCAGTGATGGANAAACAGGACCCTGGAGAGCTCCCACCCCCAAGCCCAGCCCAGCCCCTGAGCCCCTCCCGAGGGAGGATGTTCCTTTTCACAGAGCCAGCCTGCTCTGCTGGCTGAAATAAAATTATAGAAATTTATTATTATAGAAATAATTATAGAAATCTATTTATTGTGGAAATAATAAAAGTCCTTCTTCATTTAGCACATTTCATGGGTGAACTAATAAATAAATGTTCAATCCTGAGGGAACTGGGGGAATTTTTAAAGCCTGTGCTCAGATATGAAATTTCTCAACTTTGTCTGCTGGTCCCAAACATTATTCAACTCTTTGCCACTGTTTCTAAGGCAAAGACACTGCTGGTGTAGTACTGATTCTGCACCCTTTGCTGAGCACAGCCAGGCTCTAGAAGGACTCATTCTTTCCACTCAATGCCATGGCTGGCATCTGGGAATAGATGTTTATTCAGAGTGAACCGAAGAAAGAAAGAAATAATCAGTTTATCAGCAGCCAACAAAGCACACATACTGTGATGATTAATATGCATTTGAGTGGAGAACTGCTCTTTTTGCCATTAAAACTTGTATTACTTAAATCACATCTTTCATCAAAGTCTTCTAATTGCACTACAGTTTGTGATCATTTAATTATCTGTGTTTTCTTTTCGAGATGGTATCTCTAAAATGTACCGTATATATCAGACTACTCCTCCACTTTTAAGTGTAACTTGGCCAGATGAATTTCTCGTAGAAGAAAAGCCCTTTCAAAAGCATTTTCTTCTTGTCCACTTTGGGCTGAAGCAAGTTAAAAATGCACAACACTCTCAGCTCTTCATTTGAAGAGGTAGACATGATAATTATAAATTCCTGCTGCAGTTTAAGGTTCACAGGACAAACTCACAATAGCTTCATTACAAATTCCCTGTGATCTCTTCATACATTTTAAGCACCTGGAATATTTGCATTTCTGATTTTACTGGTGCAGCCTTAACAAGAGATATTCTCACTTACTGTGAGATGGATGAGGCTCTGAAGAGAAGTTTTTTTGTTGATTTTGGGCGTAACTGAAGAGAAAGAAGGAAATAGAGATCAAAAAGAAAGGTAAAGCCGTTGCACTGTGGCTTCCATTGTGACTTATTTCAACTCATCTTTTAAGGGATCATCTCTTCTTAAAGTAAATATAATTATTTTTTGAAGGTTCTTTTTCCTGCTCCCAGTGAGATGTCCAGGATTTGAGGGTTCTGCCAGGTCTGCTTTGAAAGAAAAATGGATGAAAAATCCTCCAGCTGAGGGTTTACTACACTCTAATGTAGTAAAGATTAGTTTAGGATCATTCAGAGGAATAGGGATTTGCTGCTTTATTAAATGGAGTAAAGATTTTCACTAAAGAAAATCTAAACATGCTGGGAAATCAACTTTTATAAATATGGCCCTTTGTCCAATTAGCATGTGATAGAGTTCTTTCCATGGGATCATTGTGCATATATTATGTGTGTACATAAAAAACTGCAGTGACACATGGGAGAAACATTGTAACTAAAGTGGTTCAATGAAAAATATCTCAGGATGAAGTTAGTTACAACAATTTTCTTCTTATCTGTGAACATTTTTTTTTGTATATTCAATGTATTTTAACAGTATTTGGCATTATATTTGGCTGGAGATCAAGTGATTTGTCTGATTAGAGCACAAGACAATGTGAGAAAATCTGTGTGTGATAAAGATATATGTATACAACTTCATAATATAATTACAAAGATAAGCTGATAAATGCAATTTATATGATGATAATAGATTTTATTTACATGGGTAAGTATAAAATACATGTAAATATGAAGCATTCTTCCAGACACTTTAATTCCTCTCACAGCACCATCAGAGCTGGCACTTCTGTAATCACAATATCATTCTTTGAAATATTTTTACAGTGATAAAGAAGGATGAGATTTAATAAAGAGGTAATTAACAAGCTGTAATACCTAAACATGCCTGTTTATGTGGGGTAGCAGATTTTTTATATACTCATTTTAGTCAGCTCTGACAGCAAGTCTGTGGCTGATGGTTATGCCAGTCATAATTAAAACTCTTTCCCATTACATTCATTATCACAACAGATGGGATGATTTTGAGACTAAGAGGTATCAGTTTTATATTAAAAAAAAATTTACTTGTACCACTCTGTTCTTTCTGCTTCATCCCTTTGTTTTCTTTTCGAAGTAAAGGAAGGATTAACTTAAACACCAAAGCTCTAGAATTAATATTAAGGCATTATGGAAACCACAAATAGGATGATTGGAATCTGAAAGCTAAACATGGGAATGGATCCTAAGCCATGATAATAATATATTGCTGCAAGCTGTATTTACAGATCAGGTTTATAGCATAAGATCATAAATGTAGAGAATTATTACCAGTCATCTGAGGTAATTAGCAACCAGTTACTTAATTGACTTTTGCCACCGATACCATCTGGGTGTGGTGCCTGATGGAAAAATCAATGTCAGTCTTACCTTAGAGCTATGGAGTGCAATTTCCAATAAGATAATAAATTAACTGCGAGTTTTGGTTTTTTTTTTTCCTTTTGGAGAAATTAAAAACATCTACCATGGATAAACCAAAACAAAGTCCAGACCAAATAAAGAAAATAAAACAGGGAATAATGCTGAGTAACAGAAACTATTGTGTACCTGAATGCCTTTGGGATCCTGACTGCAGCCCCAGAGCTCCTGTGCTCTTGAGCCCAATTCACAGGTTAGAATAAAGGATATTCATTGCTCAGGAGCAAAACCACTCAGCATCTTGTACTCCATCATATTTTCATGTAAATGAGAAAGAGACAGGCACAGTTCCTCAGAAGGAACAGGTGGGAAGCCAGCCTTGTTTTCCTTTTAGATCCATGGAAAACAATTTTACTTAATTACACAATTATCCCAAGCAGCATTTTTCTCCTGCCTGAGGAGGAGCACAGGAGCTCACAAAGTGATGAGATGAATGGCTCATTTGCTCAGCATCTTATTTTACTGGAATGGCCAGTCCTTGGCATTCCGGGCAGAGGCACAAAGCACACTGCAGCACACAGGTGTTGAACAATTTCTCCCTTGGAAAGGTTTCCTCCTTTCCCTCAGCCTCTGTGCTCTCCAGAGCTGCCATTGCAAACAGCTGCTGGCTCTGTGCCTGTGCTCCGTGCCTGGAGCTGGGAGCAATTCATCACTTCAAAAAGCCAACTCAGCACACTTGAGCCATCTGAACTATTTCCACCATCCCACATTTATTTGAGAATGTAATTGGGGGGGAAGAGAGGACTTCAACTCTCATTGCTGTTATTGCTGCTCCAGGAGAGAGGCAAACAGTATTTCTATAATCTATTCTATTCCATTCCATTCCATTCTAATTTCATTCCTATTCTATTCCTATTGTCTTATTCTATGCAATCCTATTCTATCCTTTATTTATTTTTGCAGTCTTTAAGATAAGCTTTGACACATGTCCTAACTCACATGTGTTTAAGTCCAAGAGAGGTTGGAGAATGACTATTTTAACAGTGTAAGTGTTTGAGGGAAGGGTGGTTTGCTTAAAATGGATGGAGAAAAAAGACATTCTTAGCTGAAAGTGTAGGACTGCTGTTTTCAGTTTAATTTTCTCAGCATGTGTTCATTTCTGTTACTGTTATTTACACTCAAGTATAGGTTAGTCCCTAAATACTTATTAGGCAGTAGGAATGAAACACAGAGACCTGCAAGAGAAAAAAACACCATGATTCAGAGGGAAGTCTGTGAATTTGCACTTTCAGAGAGTTCTTAATGGAGCAGAGCTCCTGTGCTAGGAAAAATTTCATTTTGAAACCCGCTGAAATGAGTGTTACCCTTGCTGCTGACATTTTAAATCCTTTTCTTCTGCTTCTGTGGCTGAAAATTGGAAGTAGGTCATGCTGCAGCATTACCTGTTACAAATTCTCTACCACAGATGGAAAAGGAGGACCTGGCTCAGCAATTCAATAAAGTTAATCAAAACCAGATAATCATAAGATATGAGGCTTTCTCCAGAGCAAAATTAACACGGAAGTCACAGGGGCAACAAATAGGAGAGAAACTCTAACAGAGAAGTTGATACAACTCCAAAAAGCTCCAGATGTTCATTTGCAGGTAAAAACTTGTAATTAAACTTTCCAGACACTGCATTTGCAGAGATTAGAACACTGAACTTTACATATGAAGCACTGATGAATATGAAACCGAACGAAATGATTCCAGTCAGATGGGAACAGGCTGATTCCAGACATCTGTAACTGGGGTATTTATAATCAGCCCTTACAGTCACTTTTACAAGCCTGTCCTTGAGAAAATGGAGCAGTACAACATTAATCAACATTTCACCTGTGGGCTCAGGTCATGAAGAAGTTGCTCTGAAATTCCAATCATCCTTCAAAAAAGTGTTGGATCAAAATGTTCCAGTTGTTCTGGGCACACACTTTTTGATAATTACTAGTCCAGTTTGGACTAAACTCAGTAAAATCTGAGGTGGATCAGTGCCACTCTGTGAATTCCAGGTACTTATATTTGAAGAATCAGTCTAGGCATCTAAAAACTCACAAATATGTGTGACCATAAATTACATAGGCACAGTGCTGTGTGGTATTTACCTGGCAGGATGGGAGAAATGTTATCACAAAATGCTCCAGAGAAAAGAGATGAGTAATAAATGATCCCTCACCTGGCTCATCAGTGTAATCTCACATTTTCTAGGATGTGATGGGATTCTTTATAGATTTACAGAGACTCCTCAACTTCTCAAATCTTTATCCCCAGCCTTTCCACACATAATGGATTCCAAAGCAACACTTCACTGAGAAATCCTTTATCTTCCCCTTTAATTTCGCTGCTGAATTCTCTGCAAGGAGATGCTTGGGCTTGTGTGTGTTCTGCACAGTGTAAACACCTGCATACAGGAGGGCTGAAATAAGAAGTTAATTATGTCATGAGAGTTGCAGGGTCTTCCTTTGGATTTTCTCTGAGAAGCAAAGCCAAGTCCTACTCGCAGCCTGTCAGCTTTCCTTTCAATTGCTACAATAATTAATATTCTTTTCATTGAAAAGTCTGCCACCAAAATGGGACAGGTGGTTTCAAGAGCTGTAAAGCTGCTAAATATCTCTGGCAATGGTGCCACAATGTCACTGCAGCAATCGCCTTTTCCTCCCAAAAAATTAGTGACAAATTTAGTTTAGGTGTTTTAAATGCAGTTCTATTGGTTTTCCTGTATATTCATGTATAGAAGGGTGGGTTTATACATAGATAGAATAGAGATATAGATGTGAAAGGAACAGGGGTGATTACTGAATATAAAGAAACAAAGGAGAAGATGACTCAATAGTCCAAGAACACTTAAATTTCCAGCTCATTGCTCATCCCAGAGTGCAGACAGTCCTGAACTTGCAGGTTAGAAAATGTCAGAAAATGCATCACTGTTCAGCAAAATCTGACAGAGAACGAAGCAAGGGAAATTCATTTTTAAAAGTCTATGGAATGCTAGAAGCTCACACAAGCTCTGAAATCAAATTTCAAAGTGGAACCAAGCCTTGCTTCTCGGGGTCCACAGAAGTTCAATCAGCCACAAACTACTCCCAAAGTTTTCTGTTAACATAAGCAAAGCTGCCGTGCCACCTGGTGAACATTTCCATATGCAAGAGTCTCTTTTGCTGTATTTCTCAATATAAAAGGCTAATTCAAGTGCTCTTGGCAACCTTTGTTGGTGCCTGCATTAAGATGTGTGAATAGTTGCAATCAGTAATGAGAGAGAGACTCCACTCCTGCCACCACAGAGGACTGGGCTTTTGTCAGCACATAACTAATGTGCTCATTATTTCTCAGCAATACATGTTTTAATTTTGGAGAAAATGGAGCAGCATCATTTGTGACGTATAGGGGGAAAAAATCTACAGGGATAATATATTTGAGTAAAATATCCCTGTGTTTGCAGCTCATGAACTGATCAATCGTGATCGATGATAAAATTGCAATTAGATGATCAGGCTTGATCATCTAAAATATGTTCACTTTCAATATTTTTTCATTGAGCACTAAATAATTCTTGGCCCATTGGCTGCATGGATCAATCCATTAAAAATATTTAATAACACCGTGGTATTAAATGTTCTCCAAAGTGTTGAATCAATGCTATCAGACACAAAGCACACAAGATGGGTTATTGAATCAAATATCCTGAATAAAGCCTCTAATAGATATCTGAAATATTTTCTAGAAAAGCATAGTGACAGCACTCTAAAGCTGTTCTTTTGGCTCATCCTGTTGCCAACTGACCCCATATTTATGAACAAGATCCCCAAAAGTGATTAATTCAATTAAATTCATGACAAAATTACCCCAAACTCAGATAGGACACAGACAGGCCTGGCCTAAGGTGCATTGTGCTATTCCAATAAAGAGAGGAAAAATGCAGGGATGTGGAATTCCTGGTAATCTTATCCTACACTGCTTAGTGGCTCTTTGCTATTTGTCCTGATTTTTACCTAATAGGAAATACATCTTTTAATTTGAAGAAAGTCTGGATTCAGATCAAATCTTGATTTGCATTTCATGCTCTAGAAAATCCACCTTCCCAGAAGACTGAAGAAAATATCTTCAGAATTTTAGAGAAGGTCAACACTTAGAGCATGTCTTGGCTCAGTATCTATATGGTTTTTAAGTCTCTTAAATTGTTCTGCTACCTTGAGTTCATTTTAGGGAAAGTAATTTTCTCTCTATATTTTCCCAATTGTTTTTGATGATTCAGCCAACACACTGATCCTCCTTTTAGAATTAGTTAATTTATATTTTCTCTGACTTCAATATAATTTCTAGTGTTGGACCCACTCCTATTTATTTATTATTTTCATACTGGAAGTCTATAACTTCTGCATGAGAATAAAACTAAATTAACCCCTCTATACAGAGGTCTAAATCATTTGGCAGGATACTGTGTTTTCTAACAGAAAATAGCATCAGTTTTTGGACAACTAAATGAACTTTTGGTAAAATCCAGAAATATGTTTCCTTCAGGACTTTCTTTCCTTAGGTGAACAACAGTGAGTTATAGTTTTCGACATTGCTCCCATTTTTCATCTAGTAACCAAATAATATTTATTCATAAGAACATAAATCTGCTTGGGTGTAGATGGAAAGATTCCATCAGATGGCAGGTGTGCCATTGGCCATTATACTCTTATTAAAGGTTTCTCTCTGGTGTCTAAGGCCTCAGCCCTTCAGAGAAAGTTAATTAAACTTCAAAACTTTGTGACAGAAAGAAAACACATGCTTTCCTTTCCTGAAAAGTTAAACTTTCTGGATGAAAAATTTACCTTAGATTAAAATAAGAAGGGAAACTGAAGGCCTCATTTGGATGATATATAGGAATTTTTTGCTCTTCTTTCTCTTCCCTCTTCAGAAATTGCTCTCTCACTCTCAGCTGCCCAGTTCTTCAAAGTGGGAGCATCTCCAGTTTGCCATTGACTATATTTACAACCCCAGTCAGAAAGCACCAAAGCACCCCTGGAAGCTCCCAGGTGTTTGTGGTACCTCTCAATCCTTTTTTGCTTAATTTGACATGAGAAACGTCCTTCATATTCTCAAGGGCAGATTATCCTTCCTGAAAGAGTCTCATTGATCAGAACCCAGTTTGCCACCACTCACACCATTTCTAGGGACTGATATTCATAAGTCTGGGATTTTGACCACTCACCAGGTACAGCCTGGCTGCCCTCATGGAGATTTTTGGGTGGAAAACCAGAATGGGACTCGGGGAGATGTCCCTGGGTGAGATCCCTTTAGAGGATGTAAATGATTTCTCATACAGCCCACACCTCAGGATTTCCTAACCCCCAAATCTTGAGCTGAAAGGCACCATCTTAAGCCTGGCATGAATTTAGGCCCTGCCAGACATCCCATTCTTTCTTTTTCTTATAAAATCCTTGCATGCCAGCTCTTTTTTATTTACCTTCCTGCCCCTCCTTATTTACAAATGTCATCAATTCAGGTGTGACATCAATGCTTTTATTCTGTTGAGTTCTATTCTCTCTTCGCCTCAGGCCAAGAGATTTGCTTTTGTTCCAGAGTTATATCTATGAGCTGCTACTGACAACAGCTTTTCTGCTAATACTGAAAAGTGGGGAATTATTTGTTTGACTGACTGAGCTTCTGTGTTTAGAAATCAATATTAAATTGCTGCTTGCATCAATTTGAGCTACTAAAATACAGACGTATTCATAAACTCATTATGTAGAAAAAACTACTTGGAAAAGATGAGAAATAGAGCTTAAAAATACCAGTTTATTGCTACAATTACAGTGCATTCATAAAAGAGTTGCCTGAACTCAGTGCTAATATCAGATTTTGTGTCAGAGTCTCAGGGATACCAGAAGAAATTTACCTCTCTTTTTAGTTGTTTTCTCCTTTTCTCCATGTTTATAGTCATTACAAATGAATAGCATCTATTCTGTGCACAATATTTCTAAAAAAAAAAAAAATATTGATATATGGAAACATCTATCATGATCACTCAGGAACACACTGGAAATGTGACTTACCCCATGCAGGTTGTGCTCACCCAGCACAGGTACAGGATGCAGCAGCACAGATGGAGGGTTGGCTTTTTCCATGGAAGTTATATTGGCTTTTAAAGGATTACTCCAAAGCTCAGATTTCTTTTGGAATAACCTAAAAGCAGGGCTGCATTTCTGTCTGCTGTGCATAAAGGAAAACATGTTTATCACATTACAGCACTGAGGCTGGAGATAAGCCCTGCCATTTCCCTACAAGCAAATCCAGACATCTGGGGGAAAACAAGTTTAGCTGTCAGGCAGGATACACAGGAGAGCTGAGCAACAACTGTGGCTGCTTCTTTTTCACAACAAGCAGACATGGTTCATTACAGCTAGATCATTATCCTGCTGCAAAACGGGATCCTCCAGGAAGGAAATCATTGTTTGTAAGAATTTCTTACGGTTCTCAGGTTTAAACCAGACCTCGCATTTGAGAGGATTGATCCTGCTGTGGGAAAATGTGAGTGTGCACCTCATTTATGGGAGAGATTCCAGTCAACTTCCAAATGCCAGATTAAAAAATAAAAGAGTTGTTTTGGTTTTTATTCTTTTGGGGTGATTATAACTCATATTCACCTCTTTTATTCTACTCAATGCTAATCCGTAGTTCTGTGACAGAGATGAGTTATTTTGTGAATGAACAGAAGCAAAATTCCTTTGGAACCATCTGAAAATGCAATTTATCAAATTCTTCCGTATTGCCAAGTGCAAACTATTGAAAATGCTTGTCGTCTAAGGCATGGATAGAATTTCCCTGTCTGTCTCCCCTGATTCAGAGATTTAGAACCAGGCTTTTAGCTAATGTTCATGCAAAAGGCTGCACTGCAAAATGTTTCAGTGATGAGTGTGACAGTTAAGAGGTTTATTATTTTTAGCACACTCACTTGTAGTGAAATTTGCTCAGGTTTCATGGAAGAAAATGTGTCCTTCCATTCCTGCACAGACAAGCTCTAGCCTGTAATTCTTAGGTGGCAAAAAGCACAACTGTGTTTAAAAATATAAAGGATAAACAGGCACACATTCACATATTCCAGACATGACTTATGAGAAATAATACATATTTCCATTATCTACGTTGTACAGGCATTTTTAGCTGTGTTTCTGAGAATTAGCATTGGCTTACAAGTAAATAAAGAGAATATCTGAAGGGATTTGATGCCAAACTGTTGGACAGAGCAGTTCCAGTCCAGGAACATCAGCAGCCTGCTAAACTCCAGAGACGTGTCAGAGCCATGAGGGTGTGATGGTGCTGGACATTTCTCCTACAAAGATGAAACTCATCACAAGAAATGCCCAGAACCTAACAATTAACATCAAGTTGACCTGCCAGATCTGCAGAATACTCTCCTCTAGCTCTGACAGGAATACTAACTACTGCCTTAGATTACACAGCTAATTTTAGGTGACTAAAACTAGATTAAAATTGGTCCCCTTCTAAACGAAGGATTTGCATAAAAGAACAGAGCCAATAGTGAAAACAAGGTGCCTGCCATTTTTGCCAAAAAATTTACAAGTAGCAGGAATACAATTCCCCATTTTTATAGCCTCATCTGTATAACCATTTTTATAGTCACTTCCATAAAAATGTCTAAAAGTGCTCCATAAATATTAATGAATTAACCTCCCCTGCGTCCCCATATGGTGGGTATTTATTTTTACATTGTAGAGTTGGAGAAACAATTGCAATAAAGCCAAGCTCTATGCACAAGTCCAGCTCCCAATTCTTTTAGAGAATCAGGAATAAATAGTTCTAGATACTGGATAGTAACCTCAAGGATGAGTGAACTGCCCTGACATAAGCAGCCCGTGACTCCAGAGCAATGGGATTTCCAAAAATCTTGTGCCGTGTCCCAGCAAAACTCTCCAAAATCAAACATCTCTAAAAATTTACATGCCTGCAATAAATAGGTTGGATATTTTGGTGCTACAATTCCATAGCTGGAAGTATTCCTGCAGATCTTGAAATTGTTCTGCAAGATGATATTTTTAACGTGTCAATTTTAACATTTTATGGGTGGACGCATAAGGGGCTGTAATCCAAGAAAGACCAAAAGATTTCAAGGAAAAAGAAGTACAAGAATCTAAATTCATTCCTGATGAGAGAGAAATAACTAAAGAAATATAAGTCAATAATAAGTTAAAAACCCATGTCAGCCTCTTGTACACAGTTTACACTAAAAAAAAAAAAACTGGCAAAAATAATAAAACAGACTCAAATTACAGAACTATTCTGCTCAAATAAGAGTGTGAAAGAATTAGTACAAATCATTCCATGGAAATACCTTTTCCTAAATGCACTTTGAAAAGGCAATTTCTGAGTCTTAGGACATGGTTTGGAAAAAGCCTTTTATATCATTACTATTCATTTTACTTGTTTTTTCCTGCTCCTCTTTTTCCCCAACTGTATCACTGTCTTTCTCTTGCAATGCACCAAATACAAACCCAGAGTGGCCAAGATACTAAATGCCATTGAAAATAAACATATTTTATGGCTCCATCGCACATTTTCCTTAAGAAATTAATTTCCGTAATAACTTAAGTGAACAATCAACCCCTCTGCTCCTCACGGATTTTTCCCATTATCCCATCAGAAGGTAAGGGATCCATTTGTTGAAACCCACAGCAGATAAATATCACTTTTTTTAAAAGCAATTACTGATTCCCTGGGAATCTGTACCACTCCAGTACCAAACTTCCATTTCAACTTTATCATGAACTGCAGGATATTGAAATACAGAGAGGAACTTGCATTAAATTTATGTTTCACCTAGAAACCTTCTCAAGAACATTTTTTCCTTTGATATCTGAAGGAATTTCTGACAGAATTGTTCCCAGTGACAGAGACAGTGAATTAACATTTCAGAGCATGCTTTGATATAGATTGACTTAAAACCACCTTATTTTGATCTATGTTCAAAGTCTCCGAAACTAAACCCAAAGTTGTTGAAAGAAACAAAATTTATTAACTGCTTCCAGACTAAATCAGAATTAATTTGGGACATGCACTGGTGGGACACTGGCCAGCAGCCCTTGGAGTGGCTCTGAAGAGAATATACAGCATAATTTGAATAAAACAGAATCACTCAGGTATCAGCCAAAGAGAATGCATCAAGCAAGGAATAAATTCAGATTTAGAATTGTAGTGGGTTTTCTCTTTAACTACAAATCAAGCTGTGTTAAACCACTACAAGAATGGATCCAAATCAGTGTTTCTACATCTGAATTTCATGATGTCATCACTCTATTGCACTTATTCATGGAGAGGATGCAATATTAATGGAATAATAAACGAGGCATTGTGCACATTAGTGTGAAGTCCCACACTAAGAGTGATCTCTCTTCAGCTTTTCGTCAATTCAAAATAACTAAAGTACAAACTTTAGAGGGTGGAATCGGCAATTTTTGACAAATCTTGATCTAATTTTAGTAGAATCCATTTTTAGTAGGAAAAAAATCATTCAGTTGCCAGTTAAACACAAAATCAAAATCAGATAAATCCTATTTGCACAGGGAAATCCATGCATTCCACAGAGTCAGAGAAAAGCATTTTGCTGACTACAGCAGAGGGGAAATTGGGTAATTAGGCCAAATCCTATAGTGCTTATTTAGAATTTAAGCTTATGAGAATAGTCTGTGAGTGATTATTATTATAATGATATGACAAAACCCATTATTTTCCTAAGTATTTTGTAAATGTATGGAAAGAAACAGCCTGTGAATGAATCTCTGCTCTAAACCTGAAATATGTGGGAGGAAGATGCCACGACTTCACCAAAACCACACATCCCATTCCTGGCAGGAACAAGACAAAACTTTCCTTCCTTCCATGAGGACACAGACACCAAAGTCAGAGGAGTTTTGTGCCTGGCAGTGATGTCGGTGAGTCCTGACAGGGAATTTGGGAGTCTGGGTGCATTTCCATTAATCAGCTCTGAAAAAAATTCATTGTCTCTCCCACCATGGTGCAGCACAAAATCATCCACATCACAGGGGCAGCAACATTTGTTCACTGTTTTAATTCAATTTCATTCACTTATTGTCACCTGGGCAGCAATAATAACTCTCTCACCAGGATGACTTGCCTGGATTCTTTTGTTGTTCTTTTGGGGACCTGGTAATTTTTACAGCACAAACACCATCAGTGCTGTTTATTTCTGATTATGAGATTTTGCAGTTTCACTCTGTTCTCTGATGAGCTACATGGCAGAGTGGGGAGTAATTACCTGTCATTTCACTAACCCTTCCCTACCATTCAACAGGGTTCTTTTGATGTTGGTATTTAATCTCTCTTTTTTCTTTTTTTTCTTTTTTTTTTTTTACATTTTGGGCAGTGTTGGGCTTTTAAATTGTGAATCACCTCTTAAACTACTTTAAGAAAAAAGAATTAAGAAAAAGAATTAAGAATCCCTCTTAAAAGACTCTCCTTAACATTCTGGCCTAAATTTTCAGGACATCATTGCTCTCCTTCCATCATTTCTAAAATACTTTTCCATCTCATCCCTCCCTGGAGACTTTTGGATTAGGCAGGCTCAGGGAGGCTTCTCCTGTGCTGCCTCATTGAAACTTTTTTGTACCTCACAAAGCCCTTTCCCTCCAGCGAATATTGGCTCTTTCTGTCTCTCATAAAATACAGGTGGGCTCCTCTTTGCTGCTGCACTCTTAATTCTTTGGGATTATGTAAGGAACAGGTTGTTATTAGGGAAGGATGAGCTCAGAGAGATCAAAGCCCAGCTCTCAGCTCTGTTAAGGTCCCTTTATATCCCTGTAAAGGGACTTTAAAGCAAGGCGACATGTCTCACACTAAGTCGATTCAGGGACACATTTTTTACCATTTTGCCGTAAAATTCTGGTATTGTGTGGCTCGTGGGCTGCCTCTTTTCAGGCAAATTATTTCTTTTTTCTAAAAGGGAAGACATCCCACCTTGCTCTCCAAGCATAAAGGGAAAATTTATAAATTTGCTCGTGGAGGATATTGTTCCTTCAGCAGAGTGGATCCATTACATGGTTTCATTTTTCCCAAAGCAGGAAGAATGTGCTGTGTCACAGTTATCCTCAGCAGCTGCAACTACAAAAGGAGCAAAAGTAACACTCACTATCAGTCTGAGAGAAATATAATTTGAGCAACTTAGAGTTCCTTGCTGCTACTTTTTAAGGTAAGCAAAAGAAATTTCTAAAACATGGAAAATTCCAACTAAGCATGTTTATATTTGGTGTTCATGGACAGAAAGAGATTACACTTACAGAGAAAAAAATAATTATCATATAAATATGATGCTTACATTGTATATTTTAGTGATAATCTAACTCTAAAAGCTAAATGAGGAAAAATTGAGCTTTTTCTGTAGCATTTTTCCATAACAGGCTCAAAGTGCTTTACAGAGAACACAAATATCATTGTCAGGCTGACACAACGAGATACAGAGAGGAAAACAGAGTTTCACACTGCCTTTACAATATTTGAGGTTTCACAGTTTTGTGGGAAATGGCAAATCTAGGAGAGAGAGAAGCCAAGCATTTCATATCTACACGCAATTTGCCTGTATTTGTGGAGCACCATGAGCAAACTGAAAAGCAAGATGAAAACATTCCATATTTTTCAGAAATTCCAATAGGAATCAGAAAAATATTTCCCAGTGTGAGATTAAGAGGTCATTATGTTATTATAAGATATTCTATTATCATAATTAGCATTAACTTCAAACTTCTGAAATAAATGAGGGCTGGAGTTCTGGCATGGAATTTGAAGGGCTGATTCAAATATTTAACAAAGTTTATTTTTTTATTAAACCCCATTCTTTTCTTGAGGATCAGTTTCATACTTTTAGAATGTCACTTGATGAATTCCATACAAGATAAATTTTTAATAAGAAATGAAATCATGACATAAAAATTTGCCTAATATTGTCTATGAAAAGCGAAAGCAAACACTTTCTTAGGAAATCCCTTTTGTAAGTGTTCACAGTAGCAAATAAAAAGAATTTTTTTAAAAGGTATTGTTTGGAGAGGTTGAAAGAGTTCTATCATGACTCTCTATAGACAGATGTTTTACTGAGTGGATTTGCTGTTTGAAAAAAAGGCCAGGAGTGCTCTGGTATTTTAAAATTTCTTAATTCTCATATATGATGTCAAGCCTGCAACAATCAGAATGAAACCCAGACAATGGGCTCAGCACAGAGAGTTATCCTTTTCTTCCTGGCATGGATGGTGCCTGCAAAATCCTTCCTTTAAAAAAAAAAAAAATCTGTGAAAAATCAAGATTATCATCTAGAAAAGAGACAGACTCAAATCTGCTTTAGCCCTTTTAAAGACACAGTCCCCAGCAAAGCAAGTGTGATGTTTTCTCACAATTACAGAATTCTCCTCAGAAAACTGGAAGTAAATTCAAAGAGACTACACAAATAAATAAGTGAATCAATATCAAGGTGTGGAGTCGAACTGGTGATGCCCTGATGCCAGTTTGAAGCTGCTGCTGCTGCTGTGTCCTGCTGCCTGAGGGCAGGGTTGGGTGGGATACTGGGAAGGAATTGCTCCCTCTGAGAAACAGAATTCCCAGAGCAGCTGTGGCTGCCACTGGATCCCTGGAAATGTCCAAGGCCAGGCTGGACATTGGGATTGGAGCATCCTGGGATAGTGGAATGCGTCCCTGCCCATGGCAGGGGGTGGAATGGGATGAGATTTAAGGTCCCTCTCAGCCCAAATCAAAGGATTCTGTGATTAAAGCACATTACAGGAGCCAAGCACTCCCTCAGCCGCCCTCAGCTCCAGCCCCATCCAATCACCCAAGCTTTAAAACACAACATTCAAACTTCACCATTCCCGTTTATCACCCTAAAGTCCATTACGTTTGGTTTAGGAGGACTTCTAATTGAAAATGAAACGTCAGTTTGCTGCCTGGCCTTCATTAAAACCTTCATTTTCTCCTGGAATCAGCCTGTTTGTGGCTGGCAGGCCCACGCCTCAGCTCCTCTCACGCAGCAGCGCTGCCGGCGCGCTCCTCTCGCTCTGTCACTGTCCCGCAGGAAGGGACAGCAGGCCTGATTAAGTCGAGTTAATGCTAACAACCCCTGTCATGTTAATCAGCATCCAGGGGCTTCTGTGTGAAGGGCTCAGGCACGTTTTCCATGCAGGCACGGAGCTCAAGGAGGGGAGGCACTCGGGGGTCATCGCTCCCTCCCCGCGCCCAAAGGAAGGAGCGGTTGAACTTCATCGGTGCTGACAGACACTTGCTGCCACTCCACCACGCTCTGACCTTCTGCTGGTGGCTGTACAAGCACCCTGAGCAAGCTGCCGCATTGTCTTTCTGCCCTTTCCCTCCAGGTTTGATCCAAACCTTCCTGTCTGCAACCTAAACCCTTCACATGCTGTCTCTCTGAATAGATTTTTACGCTTCTCTCTCCTCCCTGACCGTTTTGCTCACTTGAGAAGTCTTGCTCTGCCTCCCTTGACTGGAAACAAAGAAACAAAATGTAAAACAGAAAATCATTTCCAGAGTCTCATGCTCTTCCTTCTCCACTTCCTTCTCCAGTACATGTTCCATTCATAAACTTTGCTACAGAATGCTTTAGTATTTTTCAACATTCTGCCCCAAAGTTCCCATTTTGGAAAGATTTTCAATGAAGTAAAGGAATATTTACCTGAGGTTTCCAACTCAGCTGGCTTTGATGAATTTCCCTTTCCTTTACACACGTGAAAATGAAGCAAGCAAACAAACAAAAATCTAAATTAAAATTCTAATTGGCTTGAAACCCTTGTCTTTATTATCATATTATCAAACCCATGTTCTTTTTGTCATTCTATTCATCTGCTATTTTTCTGTGCGGCATAAAAGCCAAAGCCTCACC
>VXBQ01004961.1:348-110435 GCA_013400175.1 Phainopepla nitens
CTATCGTAACGCGTAATTTTTTTTGCTCCTTGATGTAAAAAAAAAAAAAAAAGAGGGAGAGAGAGGAGGAAAAGGAATGTGACTGCTAAGAAGTTAATTAGCATGGCAGGACGGAGAATCAAGGACTCTCAGACTTCAGAAGTGAAAAGTTGTGGTGGCGTAAACAGCACGCTGCTGGGGGAATCAAAGGGAAGGGGGCNAGCAGTGACAAATTGTAACAATGGACGAGTCAATTGGAAACTTTAACATGGGCGAGGAACAAAAGGAGGGGAGTGGGGAGGGGGGTGGGGGGAGACAGTAATTTCAATGGGAATTAGTAAATTGCCTAATGGAAATGGTGTTTGAAAGCGAGGGACAGTCTGTACTAAATAATCCAAACATTCCTCCAGAAATCTAACCTGCTGCTCATGCTAAGGGTCATTCAGCACATAGGGTTTCCAAAACAAAGCCAATTTGTCATGCAATATTTAGAGAGTTTGGGGGTTTCAGCTAAACTGTCTTCTATAAAAAGAATAATAAAAATAATAATACAGAGATCGACAAGGCTAACACGAATTCTCAGGCATTAAAAAGTTCACATAGAAATTTGCATACTAAAGGGAAAGATGCAGACAAAATAGAAATAAAAAAAATCACTGCAACTTACAACTTTAATATTAATCAGTAAAGCAGAAGTAGAGTGAAAGGAAGCATGAAAAGAAGTAAAACAAATGTGTACATTTAATCAGACAGGATTGCATAGGACACAAAGAACAGGGCTAATTAGTCTCAGCAGGTAGGGACTAACCTTCAGACTTCATAAATAAATAAGTCTGTGAACAATGTCTAAGTGGGAATATGGAGACAGAAAAGGGATTATTTTAAGACACCAAGTAAAAACATGACTAATGAAATACTTCACTGTTAACTCAATGTACAAATGCATTGAACAGTTTCTTTTTCCACTGGTCTTTTGACTAACTTGCTCTTTACTTTCAGAAATTGTACTAAATAACTGTCTGTGGGCATGCACGCTCCCCATTTGCCCCTGATTATGTTCTTAGTGTCTCTGCAAACTAGTACCTTGCAGAGTGACACCTTAACAAATATTCTCCATTTTTGTTTGCTTTTTGATTTTTAAATGCTTTTATGTCCCAGAACAATATGAGATTAGAAATACAAATATGACGGACTCCTATTTATTTTGCAGGGCCATGTGTTATAATTTGATCCAAATGAACAAAAACAGTTGCACGGTTTTGTTTTGTTTTTCTAAGATCTTTTTACAATCTGCTATGGATTCTTCTTTAAACAAGCATGCTTTTGCTTCAGTCCTAGTGTAGTTGCTAGCTCCTTGGTAAGCACCATCAAAAGTTAGTGTGCAGGACAGAGCCAGCTGCTGCCTAAAGCTGGTTGCAGAAGAAGGGCCTGATTCTGTAGAGACTCACACCAGTGAGTCATGGCACTGACAGATGATTTGTGAAGGTGGTGACACGCCTGGACTACTCGTGCAGGTAATGTTACTCCATGAGTGAATGCTGCTAGAAGGGAGCTCAGTGTTTGTCCCAGTGCCAGCTGGTGGTCCTGGATGTGGAAGGTGGCTCTGGAAGGGCAAAAGACTGTGCCCCAGCTGTGGAAGGTGTTTCCTGGGCACGTTTTTGCAGCTGGGGTTTTGCCTCCACGGTGGATTCTGAGGAGTCCTGTGAAGGGCCAGGAAACTGCTTTCTAGTTCTCATCAAGTTCTTCCTTTTGCAAACTTCCGTGGGTTTGTTTCCAAGCTGCAGTCTAGAGCTAGTGCGGTTGTGACGTCCAAGGATTGTAGCTGGTTACTAAACCAGCAGGGCTCAATCGAGGTGTACAGTCACTTTGGATAGCTAGTGCTTCTGATTTGTATCATTTCTCCTTATGTAACAATTTGTTTCAGAGTCAGGGAAGTGAGAGCTCTCCAGGGGTCAACTGCAGCTGTTGAGTAGTAGGTTCTCAGATTAAAAAAACCTCGGATTAAAAAAAAATAAAAGGCATAGTGTTTAACAATTAAAGAAACAATATTAAAAAAAAAAATCAAGCTCGTCCATGTCACAAACACGATTTATTGTTTGAATACCCAGTTTTAAGTGACAGCTGGAGAGATGGAGCCAGGTGCTCCACATTCAAGAGATGTTGTCTTTCTTGCCAAAGCTGACCTCTAGCACAGATGAACAAGTGGAAGAGCCTTTCTCCCAGCTTTTGTAACCCTCACCACTTGGTACAATTCTACCAAATGTGAGCTATGGGGTTTGGTGACTGACAATGGTGTCACCATTTTACACTTTAGTCCCGAGACTCCTGCAGTAGAACAGCAGCAGGGAAAATGCATGTGAGGTTCACCTCACAGTGCAATGAACTGAAGAGGGAAGAGGTTGACATGGGAAATGACAAGGAAATTTACTGTTTTATGAAAAATATTTTGGAATCTTTAATGTCTCACCAAAGGCCCAATATTTTATTGGAGAAATATGGCCTGCTAAATGCCAGCTGGATTTCCTGGCTAATGTTTACATATTTGGGATGAGTCATCTGTTTTCATGGTCTTTTCCAAGAGGTCCCAATGTAGGTTGCAATGTGTAAAATTCAAATTATTTCTTTTCGAAAGATAAAAGGACTTCGGTTGACCAGGCTGGGATTTGAGTCTACAGCTCAAAGGAATCTGCATGTTTACAAATAATCTTGGATCATTAAATCTGCTCTGAATGTCAAAAAAAAAAAAAATCAATATTGAAAAGGTTCCAATAACTGGACGCAAACACATCTGCCTAGTGTCTTACCAGCACTGCCTCTTCCAGAGTTAGCAAAGAGGGGAATTTTTTTCTAGGGCAGACAAGATGACAGCATGAAAACACAGAAACCATGGCTCCTGTCTGCAGTCATTTGCATTGACTGAAACAAGCACATGTGAAAATTCAAGAAACCTATCAAACAGGAAAATATCAACAAACAGCCAGATCGTGGTGCTACTGCCAGATTTCTTTGTGGCTTTAGATGTCACATGTACTGACCAGGTCACTGTGTGCTATTTGATCAAGGAGGACTTTCTATCTTCATTTGATGGAGAAACATTGGAAAATTAGTTCCAAAAAACTGCATGCATTGTTTTTCAAGCTCGTAACACAGCCTAATGTCTCTCAATCCATGTTCTGCTTCCCAAGTCATGCCTATTGCTCAGTAGGAGCATCCCTCCCTTTTAGCACCTAAACCACAGCTGTACCACTTGCTTTTGTTAGAGATAATTCTGTCAAATAATAAAATCGTTAATGGGTAGAAATATGCATTCATGCAGGGATTATTCACACTTTATCATGAGGTGATATCAAGCACTATAGGAGTGAATGACAAGAAATAGGCTTCTGAAATACAGAGCCCTCCATAAATATACCATTTTTATTGACAACCCATCTTTTAACCCTAATAGTAATGGAAGAAATCCAATAAATGAAACATTTACTGCATAACTTGCCTTATTTTTGGGTGGTGTCTGATTCCTTTCTAGCTGTCTCTAGAAGATGTTTTTAGCCTAATTTGCTCCCTAGAAATTTCACTCGCTAGAGTTATACATCTATGACGTTTTATTGCCTGAAGCCAAGTCTGAATAAGAACTTTCTTAAGATATACTTATCCTAATGTCAGTCTACAAGAACTGGGCTGCTTTAGTTTGATTTATTTGTGCAGCAGAGATATGGTGCACCTATATAGCTGGCCATGGCCTCAGACTGTATCAAATATCTCAAACACAAACAAATAAGTGAAACCAGCAAGTTTAGCCGTGGTTAGTTACAAGTAGACACTTTTAAACTAATCGCCTTAGATTTGTGTTTATATGTCTCTGTTTTCCAAAACAACCAAAGCAGTAGACCATTGCAAAACACCCTCATTTCACAGGAAGGGGTTTGAGTGTGGGTGTCTATAATGTCTGTATATGGTCACAGGCACACATCAGGCACTAGCTAGATGCAGTATGCTTCAACTGTGTGAGGAATACAAGTTGGCATTTAAAGACCAGGAGCACAGAGGTCACTGGCTGAGATTGCAGACCACTTTCTGGCTGATTCCCTGGGCTCTTTCTTCTGCCTGTGGCCTCTAGCACCCACTTGTGCAGTCAGTCAGTGCTTTGGAGCAAGAGCCTTCTTTTTCTTGGTGGTTTTGCTGGCCCCTCACCAGAATTTGTGCATGTTAAGATGATGCAGATAATGCAGTGATAATAATTTGGCTTGCACTATTGCAGCATCAGTGAGGGTGGTCTTGTAGGTGAACCATGGCTGAAAGCAGATGGTGGTAGGCAAGGAACCCAGCAAGCTGAAAGCTCCAAGCATGCCCTCGGCCAGAAAGGACTGCCCTTTCAACTGACACACAGTAATTAGCTGCGTATGCACTTGTAGTCTGTTGCAATATGAGGTAAAAGGGATTAGTTTTGCAATGGTCCAGGAACATGAACATGTGCCAGCTGCATTTCAGCTGTAGGAATTCTGGCTGATGGATGACAATAGTCAGCACAGGGGTAGTAACTTCTTAAAACAATCAAGTTTAACAGCATAAGATTATTTGATCCTACCAAGTAATCACAGAACCGCTCATGTCAGAAGGGATGTGAAAACACCTTCACTCCAGCCTCCTGCTCAAAACAAGTTTTAGCTCTGAATTTAGACCCTTTTGTAGAGAGATTTGTCCAGTCAGGTTTCAAAAGCCTTCAAGGACAGAGATGAGACAACTCAGAGCTAGGATTTTGTATTTATTCTTTTTGAATTTCATAATGTTCCTGTTGGCCCATTCCTCCAGCCTCTCTAGGTCCCAGTGGACAGCAGCTCTACTCTACAGCATTTTAATTAGACTGTCCAATATAATGCCCTCTGCAAAAGTTATGAGACCTCCTCCAGGTAATTGATGCAAATGCCAAAGAGGACAGGTCCTGGGATCGGCCCCTTTAGTACTGCACCTGCTACAGACAAACAGGGCTTCAGGCCATGATCACCGTTCTTTGAGTTTGGTCATCCAAACTTTGTTGTATGCATCTAATTGTCTGCCTATTCAGACTGTAATGTCCAAACTTGGCTGCCAAAGTTTCCTCTCCTGAAGCCTGAGGTTTGTGCCCTGCTGCTTGTCTTCTTCACTCCTGTCACACTTGTGGCTCCTTGTAGTCACTACAGCCACGGCTGCTGTTTTTTATCACGTCCCTGTCCAATTCTTCCTTGCTTGTGAGTAGCAGATCATGGAGACCATCATCCACCTTTTGGCAATCCACCATCTGTGTTACCAAGCTTTCCTCGACAAACTCCAGAGACTTTCTAACCCTGTCCTGTCCCACTATTTTGACCTTTTAGCTGAAGTCACAGAGGTAAAATTTTCCCAATAGCACTGTGGACTGTTATCTGGAGACTTCTAATTGTGTAAGTACATGATTGACTTTGTCACGCTAATCAGAGATCTGTAAGAAACCCATCATCAAGGGTAACCCAGTGTTACCCTTACTGGGTTGCCCTCAAGCTCCCAATCAGCCCATCTCTGTCTCCTGTTTCTGTATATTTGTCTCCTGTTTCCATGTATTTGTGCTAATCCTTCACATAGAAGGTACATTGCTTGCTTTTCTTCACTGCCTGTCTTTCCTACAGACACTCTATCTGTCCATCACAAACTTGTAATCAGAGGAGTGATCCCACCATGTCCCAGCTGAGCTATCCTCAGACCACAGGCATGTCAGTGCATTCCCTTGTGCCTCAGTTTTTTTCCCAAATCAGCCCAGTTAGATTTCACATTCTTCAGTGTACCACTGTCTCTGGTACTGTGTTCTTCTGTCCCAAATACCTCAGGTCTTCAGAGCAGCCTATGGCCACCATCATAATGCAGTCAGTAAGACGATGGAGGCTGACCCATAGGAGGTCACTTTGGGCTAAGACAGGCTAGGAAGTGAATGAGTACTGCATTTCCCGCAAGGCCAGAGTTAAACACCCAGCCCAAAGCCCAGGCAGGTCTGCAGGCTGGAACCACACGTCAACATGAAGCGCACTCCTCTCAGGAGCCACCAAAAGCAGATTGTCATTTTACAGAAAACTACAGGAATGCAGGGGTTTTCCTCCACAGAAGCAGTTGTTACCAATATTTTGCCCAGACCCACTTCTATGCCACTGCATGTGCAAACAAGCTCCTGACATTTGAAGCTTACAATCATATTAATTAATAGTTGATCTATTAATGAATAAACAAAGTAAAAGGGTTCTCAGGAAAATCCTTCTTAACCTCCTTGAGAGTATTTCAGTATCTTGACCAGGCCTTTTATAATAGAGATATTTACTGTATTTTACTATTTCCTAAAAAATAATTTTCTGATTAATAATTCTGTTTTAAAACTTGTTTTGGTCTTTCCTTTTCTTCCTCCTTCAGCTCCAGAAGCATATGTCTTCCCTTTTTTCCTCCTCATTTCGCAAAGGCCTCCCAGCTACATCAAGCAGTTTCAAGTCAGCCAAGGAGATAGACAGAGCCCTGCTGAAGGAGCAGAGCAGTCTGTCTTTGTAAAATATGCTGCCATTTATCAGCAGACAGAGGTTTTTCTTGCAACAAGGAATCTGAGCTAGCGCATACCAAAAGAGTGGCACTGGAGACTTTGCGGTTGGCTGTTGTTTCAGGCACATTCAGCGTTTACATAGCCTGAGGGCATAAATGAGCAGGCAGGAGGGAATGGACAGACCTTCCTACAGCACAATTAGGTGACAATGAGCTATCCAAAACAATCAGGATAGCAGCAACATCAAGTGATTTCCCTGTGTCTCAGGAGTCCTCCCAAGACTTATTGCATCAGAGGCTCTGTCTATTGCTGGTGCCTCTAGATGGTGTCTCTGGAGAGATGCAGTTGTCAGGCGCTCTGGAACAGGATCCTTTCTGGGAAACTTATCGCAGCCTGAAATATTGCAATTAGCTCCAGTTTAGCTGGTTTCTGAGCTCCCTGTCCTTACTTAATGCAGGATCCCTAGGAACAGAAGAGATGGACCTGCAGGCACTACACGAGGCATATGTAAGGGGCATAATTTACAGGAGTAATTCCAAACATCCTCCATCTACTAGACTGGGAAAAGAAGAGACAATAGGTCTCAGCACCTTTCTGCTCTGGTTCTTCAAGTCAGTCTTTCTTGACTCGCTTTCTCCTTCATAAAGCTTACCTCTGAAAAAAGGAAGCCAGGGAGCTGCTCTCCTGCTCTTCCACCTTGGCTCTCTGGATCCATTAGCTCCTTCCAAGGACCCTAATCCTACAGAGCTGTGCTTTACAGGGGAGAGATCAGAAAGAAGGTTGCAATTTCAAACCAAAAGACTGATAAGACTATGATCAGAACCTGTCCCAGAGAAAATGCACCATGTTTGGATTTCAAGGCATTTGGTAGACGTAAAATTCCACTGGAGACTGTTCTGGTTAGTTAGGGAGAGAAAAAGGGCAAGGGTGGGTCCTGCATGCACAAGAAGAAACCCAATGTGTTTTGTCTGCTGACCTGAAGCTCAAGTCTATCACACCTGCTCCATTCACTTTTTTTCAACAACTCATGGTTGTACAGGAGCCACTGTAATTCTTCAGGCAACAGCACCCTTAGGACATCTCCTGCATCTGTGGGAAGACATAATCTGGCATTCAAGGCCTTGTGGTAGAATTGGCATCACCACTGTTTGCCTGAGGCACCATCTTCTTTCTGTGCTTTGCCAGCCTGCTTAGCTTAGCCTCCTTCTCAAAGGCAGGGAGCTAAGGCAGTGCTTTTGCCAAAGAGGAATGCAGAAGAAAGCAGAGATTACGCAGAGAGAATAACATTGGCCTCCAGATTTCTTTGGTGGCCCAGACTGGCGAAATCTGTTCAAAAGACCTGGGAAAACTGTGCCCATGGTTAAGAAAATACACATGTCCTCAGGCTTGTTCTCTTTGTCCCTCTGACCTAAAGCAATCTATGTCCAGGCAGGAGTGGAGCTAAATAGCATATGCAGCCCATTTTGCATACTTTCCTGTGGCACTAGAGCTAAATTATTTATGACTGAAACATTGACTGTTGCAGTACAGGACAATTACAGGAAAGTTGGCAAGGCAGCATTTTACCATCTTGTAGGAAGATGAAATTCCTTCCTTCCTCCTGATTTCAAACCTGTCAAGTGGCAAACTACCTTCACTCTCTTTAGGAGGATAAAAGCTTACAGAATCAGACTTTAAGTTGTTCTTGTCTGGACAAATAAGTGCTGTTGTCAGTGACCTTCTATAGCCACCTCAGGACATGCAGGGAGCTTCTACTGTGCCTTGGGTACTTGATATGCCCAGAAATCCTGTTCCACCAATTAGGTCATGTGGGCATGAATCTGTTACCAAAATCCATGCAATTCTTGCTGTTTATGTTAGAAAACGGGTATTATATGCTCTTTTGGCAATGACTCTCTATTTTTACTAAGTGTATTTACAACGTTTAGCAGAAAATAGCAATGTTAGTTTTGATTTAGCACAACAAAATTTTTAAGAATATGTTTGGATTTCTTTTCTGCAAGCAGATGTTATTTGAATCTAAGCACTACTTTAATACAAATAAATAAAAGTAGGATTTTTAGGAGATTATTATGATCTTCAGCTCTGAGGTCCTGTATTACAGAGGTCATTGAATTTCAACAAGTGGTTCCTGCCATGAGTCTGTCCTTTCTAGCTGAGCTACAATATTTCATTTAGAAAGACATCTGACCTGGTTTTAAATATTTCAAGTCAGAACTCCCCTTCCACTTAGGCAAATTTTGTTCCAGCAATTGTTCATTACCCTCTCTGGAGAAAAAAGAATAAAAAAGAAAAAAGAGCACCGCAATTCTATTTCAAACTCATTTTCCTCTTGTTCCAACCAAATAATACTATAAAAGAGTATTATCTTGTATTGCCTTTTCCTCACCAGTAGCTTTCATTCCTTTTCCTGCCACTCTGTGGTCCATGACTGAGCAGGTCCTCTTGCCTTCACATTTTCCGCCCCAGGAGCAGTGGGACACCACAGGCAGAGGGCTCTGCTTATGTTTCTCATATTGCAGGATAAGGCAGTGAAAACAAATTCAAAGATTATCTGCAACAGTAACATATCAGAGAATATTTTGTCTTGCATGGCCTTAAGCTGGTCATCTGAGCAAAGTTAATAAAGGGGCCCAAACAGTGGTTTATCCCAGCTAGACTAAAACATCCCCACTGTGCAATGCCTCACCTTGCTGACTTGCTCCATTGACTGCAGCTCACAGGACTGGCAGAGACTACACACAAAAGTTTTATATCCCTACAATTTGAACTTCACTTCTAATGAAGACACTTTCTAGAAGGGAAACGCTACTAGCTGCCAACAGAAAATGTCTTTGTATACCCTAAATTTATTGTCTGGAGTATTAAGACACTGTAGAGTATACTCCTATTTCCATAAGGACTCTAATAGATAGACATTTCCAATTTTTAATAAAGAAAGCACAGAGACTCTGAGAGACAGACATCTAGGAACTCTGGTTTCAAGAGAAATGCCAAGATTGTGACATTGGGGATACAGTCTCTTGAACTGGCACCAACATTAACTCAATAGAATATGTGATATTCTACCATAGCTTTGACCAGAACTCATAAAAGTTTCTGTAAAATCCTTCTGGATTTGCTTCTCTTAACAACACAGAGCGCCCTTGTTTTGTTTTACTTTCTGAAAGATTTATTATGCTTGTTTTTCATCAGAGAGATATATGAAGTTTAACTTTCCCTAGTTTTGTTGGCTGACAATCTCACCTCTTTTATCTTGGCTTCCTGGAGAAAAGCAGCTCACCTCATCATGCTGTAGCATTTGTAACCATAGATTAACTTCATCTGAATGTGACAGGAGATGGAGATATCAACAATATTTATGTCCTCCAATTTAATGACTGTTAGGGAAGTCCAGCATAGCACCCATGGGAGGGAAGGTCCGTGGGGAAAGGGCAGTGTGAGTGGCAGAGAGCAGTGAATCCATGGGGAAAGGTGCATGGAGAACAGACTGCCCAAGTCCTGCTGCTCACCACACTGCTCATTCAGTGTCATTAATGCTCTGGTCACACACAGATTACACTGTGAACCCCTTCTCCCACCTACAAATATCGAGTCCTTTTCCTTTCCCAGCTAAAATCACATAACATGCCTTGCAGTTATTGTCACTGGAAGAATTATTAGGGAGAAAATGCATATGTTGTTGACTGCCTTTAGATTTTCTTTTAGTTTTTTCTTTACTCATTTTTACCTTACAAAAAAAAAAGGAAATAAACATGTTCAGACCCGCTATCCTCCCACAGATGTACCAATGGTCTCCTATGCAGAGTTTGGGGATTTCTGTGCAGGACCTCATCTTGGAGTTTGCAGGATTTGTAAGATTTTTTTAATTTTTTTTTTTAACAAAAGCTTAAATAGAACCTCCCAATTTACTCCAAACTGGCAGTGTAGACAGGGAAGTGATACTTCCCCTGTTGTAACACACACTTCAGCAGGACCAGCTCGTACATCATAAAGCACCACTTGCCTTATCTGTGCTGGAACAAGTCGCTCTAAATGCATGAACTATTCTAACAAAAATAGTGCAGACTTATCTCAGAATGCACAGGGGGAACTCTCACATGTCCTGATGGAAGGGCACAAGGGCTGAAACTTTTACAATGATTTAATCTCAGTTACACATTTCACAAGGTTATAGTTAAGAGCAAATAAGCAAAACCAGAGGATTTTAACAGTTCCATGAAAAGTGGCTTCCCAATTTGTTCAACTTCTGATCTTCACTTAATGGGTCATCCTGCCTTTTTTTTTTTTTAGAACTCCAGTGGCAATGTAGTCTGCAGTGAAAGATAAGGCCTATACTAGCAATGCAAACAAGCAGTGAAGAAATAGCTTTGACTACAATTTTTAAATCTTCATATATTACAAACAAGCACCACACAAAAAAAAAAACCCAAACCAAAACAAAAACCTAAGGAAAAAAAAAACGCCCCACAACATCTAGGATGCAGTGATTTTTATATCATCTAAAGAACAGGGGTAAAAGCCTGATTACACTTTAAAAAACCTTGGCAGTACTGAAAATACAGCAAAATCATACTCGTGAAGCAACAAGGTTCAGTGGCTCCTTTGCAAGAAGCCTTCAGATCTCCAGATCTCTGTGCCCACTGCTTACACTGACAGATCCATCACTGCCCAAGAAGAATGCAGGTTAAAAGTGAAGCTGGAAATTCAGTGTCCCAGGTGGAGTTTCCATCTATGGGGCTGTTTTGGGGAAGACAATGATCCTCTCTGTCCCTTTTCTAGCACCTTTGCAAATTTGAGGTATTGCTGGTCAAATGGGTGAGGGGTTTGTAGTTTAATTAACTGGTAAGGTCTTAGAAAATGTTTTCAGCCTGTGACCTATAGACTCCTGCTACCTTTACTAATAAAAGGTTAAGGAGAATGGTTTCGCAGATGCTATGGAGCAATCTCTGCATATGGAAATGCTAGACGGGGGCCATACTTTTCACTGGAAATTTGTAGGGGTCCAAAAATCAAAAACGGCTGTAAAAAAAAGAAGTGGCTTAGATTTGATCTCTTCAGATGAAAGAAACTCCTGAAGACTGAAGTGTAGATACATATTAATATATCATGATATTGTAACTAAAGAGCATTATACAGCAGCACAATGTTATAAAATAGTTCCATCTATTGAGTCTCACTGGGGTGTAGCAGTAACAACATAAGAAAAGAAGCCAGACTGGGTGGTTTACTTTTAGCTCCTAATTTCTAAAAAACACTTTATTTGCAAGAGGTGGTTGTTAATGTTTTTAACAATGATATCCTTGGAATTTTTAATCAGAGTTAGAAAACAGCTCCACACACAGAGGTTAGACTTAAGAGTAATAGCTGTGTTTGATGGAGGAAACCCTGAAGTCATGCAGGGCATCTTAATATGATACATGTATTAGAAAATATTGCATAGATGCAATGTGGCCCCCAAGTGTAAAACTCACACATATTCTCTCCTCCTCCCTCCCTCTCTCTTTCTTTCTATCTTTCATTTGTAGTCTCTCTATATATTTGCTAAAACTGAAAACAAATCTGTTTGTCACTAGACCTATATGAAAGCCAAAACCCTCCATATTTAAAATTTTGATGTCTAGCACAAGAGAAGAAGTACATTTTGGGTGAGGGAGATAATAGGAATTTTTTTCATATCAGCAAAAATATTGGAGGTAGATATCTGTGCAGTTGCTGAGCTTTTGTGTTCTGGGACTAGGAGACTTGAATATTATTAAGGGATCAGTCACAAAGTGCATCAATCTGGCATGTACTAGAGCCAGATATCTATTTGCCAGAAACTGGAAAAAAAAAAATCTCAGCAGGCTCACAGTTGAAGAATGGTGGACATTGCTTTGATTCAAGAAAGCCCTGGCACAGATTTCTTCCTGGATGTGGATAACATAATGGACTTTGGGGAGCATATTAAGTCACCCCCTGTGACTTGCTAGCAGCTCTGGATGTGAATTATACAACTCTGGATTGATATGTTAAGGACTTAACAATTTCTGTCTGCAGCATTTCCAACCTCTGACTGAAGTATCGGGTTACTTTTTTTTCCTTTTGGTTTGATGGGAAATTGTGCTATGCTGGGTAATACTTTTTTAAAAGCCTGCAAATAAAAGAAAGTATAAATTAAGGAGAGGGTGGGGAGAGTGCCTGTGAGTGAGTGTGTGATGCACTGCATTTAATATTTCTCTAGAACAAATCACACTTGAAGGCTGGCTTCTTTATTTATCCTGTTTGTTTATGAGACCCACGAATGCTTGTTTTCAGCATGAAATAATTTTTGCAGTGGCTTCAAAAGAAAATATATATTTACTAAAGCCAAAAAATCAACTGGGAGCTCACCACTGCACTGAGAGGCCCATTCAGACTCACAGCAACCCAGCACCCAAGGGGTCATTAGAGATTCACCAGGAGCAAACTGCTTGATTGGCTCTGCTCTGGCTAAGTCTGGGGTGGTTTTCCTGGAATTCAGCTGAAAAGTGCAGGTGTATGCAACAGATATGTTGGATTGTTGATACCTGACATCAGCTGGGGCTTGATGCTGACTGACATGTGTTGGCAGTTAAGGCAGGTAAAGACTTTTGAGAGGTTTCCTGGTCATATTTGGTTTTAGGATCAGAATTTTTTCTTGATGACAGGGTTTGGATTTGATTACTTGAGTTTGATCACATGTGTTCATACACATTACATTAAAGCTGTATTTCCTCATAAAACCAAAGTGATTTTATTCGTACTAAGTATGATATGCACAAAGCAATGGAAGGCCATGTCGCTTCCTAATGTAATTTGTATTACATAATTCCAACAACAGATACAGAAAATATAAATAAAGAATAACTGTGGGCTCCCCAATCTGTGTACAATGGAGACAAATCCTTTAGATTGCTCTGTGGACATTTTGCCTTCTATTTCTTCATGGACCATTATTTTTTATTTCATCCCACAGAGACCATCTCTTTCCCATAATTGCAAAACTTATGAAAAATACACTATTTGCTAATGTGAGAAAGTAGCATTAGTAAAATAATGATATATTTTAAACCTAAACACTTTGTCCTCTTTTCTTCTAACAAGAAAAATGGCTGCCTGTAGGAGCACTGGGAAGTGACAGCTTGGAGTTGGAATGACATGACTGGACATCTCCCAAACAGAACATCCATTCATGCCCCACAGACCATTGGATTTCAGAAGCTGTGATTTTATAGCAATAGCAAAAAAAAAAAAATCACTTTACAGATGACTTTTTGAAAGAGATGATAGGAATTTATGCTTGAAAAGAATATGGATCTAAGAATGGCAGTGAAAGAAGTAGGACTGGAATTACGAGTACAGAGACCACAGGAGAGGAAATCTTGGCATTTCACATTTCAAGCTGTTTGGCTATCAGACAGGTGTGATCTACCTGGAATAATTTCCTGTAAGCATCAGGGGAAAAACAGTATGATGTGCAAGACAACAATTAAGAAACTCATTTTGTGTGATTGCACAGGTATCAATAAAGGGCTCAGAGTTATATCATGAGGAATTTTAGCTTTAATACACAGCTTATGAGCACTGTGACTGTACTCACAAAAATACTGGACAAACAAGTTCCATTGCTGACCCCTGTCTGATGTCATTGACTGAAAGAATCAGAGAATATTTCTTTTTAAAGCAGTCTCCTCTTCTGTCACTACACTTAGTCTCCCTTGTGAAACACCTAGTCCATGGGGGTGCAAATATTAGGAGGGATAAAATGGTATTTCAAGAGAATTCTTTCAGGTTTTCAGATCTGATACTCACAATTTACATGAAGAAAAGAGAAGAACTATAATACTTGCTTATAAATTCTGTCAGGAATGAGGAAATCTGTTAGCTGCTGAAAGTAACTACCTAGCATTTTAAAAAGCAGCAGTCTTCTATCTTGTTCTGTCACAGGGTCATTGAAAGTCAGAATCTGAAAGATCTTATCCAAGTAGATTTTCCCCATCATCCTGGAGCCCATGGGCCAAGAGGGATGGTTAGCAAGTTGGATAATCCTGCCCTCCACACATTATGCAGCCAGGGAGAAGGGCAAGCATTCCAGTGGGAGGGACACTGCCAGACAGCCTTTGTGGAGGTGGCTTTCTGGCAATAAAAATGAATTGGAGAATAAAGTGCAGCACCTGTGATAATGAGTCTTTTAAATCATTATGTCTAAACATTCTTCTCAGCCTTCTTGGATCTCGTTTCAGTTTAAGCCAAACAATGCCATTCAGCACAATATGTCTGAGGAAGAAAGCCACATATTTCTCTTGCATTTGTCTTTTTATTTTTATTTTTTTCTTTTTGCAGTTAATTATTTTTTTTAATTTAAGAACACATTATGAAAGGCCCAATCATTGCAGTAAAAGAACAAGTCCTGCAAACCTTCACACATGTGATTTTAATAGGTGTAGATATGTGAACAAGGATTAGTAACACTCAGCCCTTGCTTAGCATTAGTGTGTGGGCTCAAGTTATGTTCTTGCTGTGAATTGGCAATGAGACACAAAGCCTTTCGCCTCTAGGGCTGTGGTTCAAATGCAGCCTGGGTCATTGGTGGCTCTACACAAAATGAGGGGGCTGTTTCTATCCAATTTCACCCTCTCCCTGTTAAAAGACAGTAGAGAATTCAAGGTCAGAGTGATCTCAGAGTCTCTCATCTTATTATGAATTGTTATTTTTCACTTACTATGCTATACTACAGAGCCTGGAGGCTTCTGCCAAGTGTGGGGCATGTCACACTGGTTACTGTGAGAACAGGTGCAGCTCCACTTATTTACAAACACACTCAGTGGAAGAGGAAGATGAGCATAAAGAAATGAAGCGATACGTCCAAAGGACAGTGGCAATGCCCAGAGCAGAGCACACCTTTTCGCACACCTGACTGCACTACTTCCTTCTCCACCTGCAGCTGTGGGCAAAACAATGACAGGAAACAGTGTCCTTGGACTTTTTCTTCCCAGGAGGTAACCTGCATGACTGTCAACCCAGCAGAGTTTATGGTATTTTTTTAGTAAGGTGGGGATAATATAAAACAAAGTGTGTGACAGATGAAATGCATTAGCCCCAACAATATTAATGGATGATAATGTATACGGTAGATCATTTTATCACACCATTTACATGTAGGTTTGTTTAGTGTATTATTTTTGACACAGTGGAAGACTCATAGATCAAGAGAATTGGTGTAACCCAATTTCATATGTTTTGTTGGATCTTCGAACAAAAGTGGATGCATTTTGAGTATACATTAAGCAAGTGCTGCATTAAGAACTTCCTTGCAACACCTGGCACCTACTTTTATGGCTTTTTTTGTCAGATTGTTTCTTCTATTCAAAGATTAATTTTTCCACTTGCTGAATTTGTTAAATCTTTGAACATTTCAGCCAACGAAGAGGTTTTCAGATCTGAGTTTTCTCAGGATTAAACACTTCTGTAACAGAAAAACGCTACTCAGTCAATACAGACAGTCTTGTTTGAAACCTAGCATTTGCTAAACAAAAAAGGTTAAACTGTTTATAAAGAAAAGTCCAGAATCAAATGTGCCCTGACTTTCAAACATGCCATCTGTAACTAAATGGGCATTGGCTCAAGCACTTATAAAAATGCTATTTTATGCTCATTTAAAATTCAAAGCAAATGTTGGCTTATCACATATGTGGTTTAAAATCAAGGTATATGCTGTTCCCTAATGCAGGAGAAAGAGGTGACACCCCTTCCTAAGGAAGGAGACACATCCTTGCAACATTTTTTTGGCAGTCAGTGCACTTGCTGTATCAGGTCAGTGCTGTGCAGGTCACTGAGGGGGAATCTCCATTCAAGTACATCCCCATGTCCATTGCAGGGCTTCTCCCAACACATGTGCATCCTCACACCAGACTTGTCAATTCACACCATTTTTATCAGTCACTCCCCTTGGCAATGATAACACAGAGAAAACTTCCCTGGGACTTTCTATGAGCTTAAATTAGAGATGAGGTGCTGGCATCCTCAAAGTGTCCCAGAGGCTGGGTTGTACCCAGTGGCACAGCTGAAAACTGGCACAGCTGTAGGATACACCAGGTGCCAGGTCCACAGTCCTACCTGTGAGGCACACGATCATGTGGTTTAAACCCAAGCTTTCTACTGTGTGCCTGGCATCAACTCCTGCAAGCTCGCCCTCCATCGGACATCTCAAACCTCAACTCAAACACCTAAATGGCATTTGCTAACTTCTGTAAAGTCCTTTCCCAGTATATTGGCATTTTTGCCATTTTTAACTTGGAAACAGGATTCTAGTGAACTGCACCTGTCAGGGTTATGTTTCTCTGAGACTTCCAGGCCAGTATGGAAAATCCCAAAGCCTCAAACACTTATTTGGGTGGATTTTGCAGGTTCTTGGGGAGTGCTGCAGGAGGCTCCGGGGTGTGAGAAGGAAGGCTGAGCAGGGCTGCTGGTGGGGCTGGTCCCTGGTGTGGCAGTGGAAAGACTGGCTGCCCTCCTGGCTTGGCTCTGCCTCCAGAGCACTAAAGAGCCTGCACCCAATTAGGGACAGGCCTCCAAACTTCTTCAAGTTCTCTCATTTAGAAAAGCAACTAAACTCTAAAAATAAAATAAAGTCCAGACAAATGAACAAAAAGACAAGGCAAATGCTTAAAGAAAATGAAAAGAATAAAGGTTTTAAAGATATATCCTTGTTACCTTTGTTTCTCCTCAAGGAAGTAATATTTCTTGATCATCAAGATCCCTCTTCCTTAATAAGGTAAAACGTCAGATTATAAAGAACATTTTTTAATGAGAATTCAGAGACATTTCTGGGCTGGTTGAGAAGTATGAAAGTATTTAACCTCAGTTCAATGGACTGCCCTTTATTAACATTTTTCTTCTCGTGCCACTCACATAACTGCCCTTTCACGAGCCCCGTCTCAACCATTTGGTACTTATAACTTGGTTTTAGCCAGAGGGTGCATTGCAGAATACAAATCAATCATTGACTTTATTTCTTGTGACTAAAGGATTTCATAGACAGTATCTTTGTGGACAGAGCTACCACTAAGAAAACAGCGCTTAATGATTAAAATGTGTCCATTTTTCTCTCCATTCAGCAGTAAAACTACCAGAAGTACTTGGAAGCCTGTTCAGTGAGTGATGTGGCACTGACAGTGCAGCACACCTCAGCTCAGCTGAGCACACGCATATGTAAACAACTCTGCTATCAAACACTGTGCCTTGTCAAAGATTAAACGTGTCTTTAGGGAATGGGAACAGTGCCATGCTAACACCTTGCCAATGCAGGCCAAGTGGCAGGACACTTGACTTCCCATCAGCTTGTCACAAGCCTCCCCTGGAAATATTCTTCTGGAAACAGGAGAGCGTCCCTGTCGTGGGTTTCTGTCTGTTGGCTGCTCTGGGTGAGCTGCCAGTGCTCCACACATTGCCAATGTTAGCAGTGCTTTTGTCAGGTGGACACTTGCCCACTAGGAAATGGATTGAAGCCACCCATGGACTTTAAATGTGCCATTGTCTGTCCAAGTGCTAATGAGAGTTAATGACATCAAATCTGGTCTGGTTTGGAGTCTTGTAGGAACTGTATCCGTGCTACCCACTGTTACCTTTGAGGGTTCTGTCCTACCTCTCAGTATACAGTGTTTGTGGTACATCACCTTAATGCAAGAGGAATATATTTGTATTTATACACTGCACAAAGGAAGCAGAGCCAAGCTAGAACAGAGGGTAGCAACACTGTTTGTTTTAACTTAAGAAATTAAGGTGAAGTTGATGAAAAAAATGATGAGTTTTGCTGTTCATGTAGAACAGCCAAGTCCTATCCCAGAGACTCACATTCAGTGAAGTGCATTTAGCTTTGTCTGCAGTTGGAGGGTGTAGAATGGATACTAGCTGCACCTCTAATGTTTTGGAGATCTGACGCTTCCAGAACGTTTTGCAAATTTTAGCTCAACAATTTTGACAGAACACAAATTCTCAGGCACAGTGATGAGAAATTCATGCACTAAACTCTGTCCCCCAGCCACGGGGCACAGAAGAACCTTTTGAAATAAAGGGCTTTTCTTACAGGGCTCTTCCCTTGCCAGTCTCCTGATGCCAACATTCATTAACATCCCAGTGCAGACGCACTGTACCTGGTACATTTGGATGCACGGCCAGCGCTCGCCCTGCTTGGGTACACCAGAAACACTCAACAGCAGCCAAGAAAAACAAGAAGAAAGAATGTCCATTAGGAGACACTTTGTAAGAATTACAGATTCCCATAGAGCAGCACCAAGTTTTGAGGTTGAATCCTTGGGTTTCTATCTCTTGTCTTATTTTACAGACATCAGCTCAGACAGATTTGCAACACTTGACAGGCAGAAGTCAGTAGATTCCTGACCTCCTTGATGTCAGTGAGTTTTGCTGCTAGCACTCATGGAGCCAAGATTTCATTCCATTTTGGTACTGGATTAACCAAGGTACATAAGGCAACACACTTGCGAATAAAGGCAGTGCATTTGCCTCTGTTTTTCTAGGCATTTTGGTGCCACATCTCATGGTCTCAAAGCTTTATAGCAGGAATATGAGGTTTAGGTCTTTCAAACATGAAGGAATGCTGTGGGAACAAATGCAGCAATAAGCACAGCTTATGAGAAATGCAAAGCAGGTTAAGATAACTGTCTTTATCAGAAGAGAAGACACATCTGGAAGCGGGTGTGAATATCAGCTCTCAGAGCTGGAGGTAGTCTTGCAGTCCTGAATTTGTGCAATACTCAGCTAGAAGAAATTTTAGCATGATATTTAAAAAGCTGCTTTTTTGTTGTTGTCCATTAATTTTGTTGTTTTCAGTTAATAATCTGAATTGCATAATCATTTTTTAGTAGTCATGCAGTTTGTTGGACAGTGCTATCTAAACTTTAGGGTAGTGTACAATGAATTAAGACACACACGCACACATATACACCTATGAGCTATTCAAAAATCCACAAAGAAAAGTTTAAGTAAATACATCAAGGAAGAAACTGGCCTCACATTCACCATTCAATCTTCTACTGCTGTGCCTTAAACGACACAAAAAGAGAGCCACAAACTTTGGTTCTTGGAACCAGCAGAATGCTTCACACAAACTTTTTTTTTTTTTTCACTTAAGGAGTCTCTTGTTTTAGCAGTAAAAAGAAAGGATGATTTGCTTTTGCCATTCATGTATGACACTATTTTACAGCTCACAGCTAGCTGCATGCAGACTTTAGTCGATGCACAAGGAGGTGTTCATTACCTGAATGCAATAGTTTAAGCAATCACAACTTAGCAGAATGTCTTGGCCCAGGTCTCATTACCCTGGGAGTTCCAATTCCCCTGGAAGCACCTTGTTGAAGCAGACAGCCTGACTCTTCCAGCACATCAGCTCTTCCTTTGTACAAATGATGTTACAGGAGAGTGATTAGATGGAGGAGGATTTTTCTGCTAAGAAAAGAGCTGGCAGAAGGGGATGTTATAGTAGAATATAAAATCATGAATGGCACATGGAAGGCAAATAAGAAATGGCTTTTTCTTTTCCTGTCCCTAGTTCTTCCATGAGGCAAGCAAGTGGTATGTTCACAAAAAATAGAAAGTGTTTTGTTGTACTCCTTCACAGAGTACAGACTGGAACAAGTTGTGAAACTTCTTGCCACAGGATTTTTTGTGTGCCAGAAGATCACACAGAAGAAAAAAAGGAGACTAGATAAAGTAATGGAATTAAAAGCCTTACAAAAACGAATGTACCAGTAAATTTTGATATGCCATTCAGTCTTGGGAGGACCTGAGCTGCTGGAAGCTGAGTGAATAAACTTGGGACATATAAATGCCATGATACATTTGCCTTGTTCTTGTTCCCTTATCTGGGCACCTAGTATAGCAAGAACTCAGACCTTTGGCCTGACTGTGCTAGACTGGTCTCGTGTTTGCACCTCTGCCTGGTTTGTGCTTATCTGCAGCCCGCTGGTAAACTTCTGTACAGCCTCCCCCAAAATGTCTTTTAAGAAGCTATAAGTAATGACATTTGCTGAGGAACACAGTAAGATACAGAGTCAAGCAGGCCTAAGTGTGTGTATGTGTGTGCATGCATGAGAAGGAGAGGGAGACAAAGAGAAAATGTGTGTATGTGAAAGTAACTTTGTGTATAAAACAGATATTTTCCATGACATATGTTGATGAATTGAATTCTGTTAATTTATAAACTACATTCAGAGCTGGTAGAACTTTTGTAGTATTTCATGGCCAGATTCTGTGAAATGACTGGGAAAAATCTGTTCCAATTTATTTCATGCTCTGCAGTGATTTTCTACCTAACTGTGGGTGAATTATTATATTTCGATCTGTATATAGAGCACTGAACACTCTGGCCCCAGCCCAGACAAGCAGTTAAAGGAAATGTCCTGCTGAATTCACAAAGACTGTTTGCATTCTTAAAGTTAAGCATGTGCTTAAGGGCTTTGCTAGATCATAACCAAAGATCTCAGGAGCAGTTGGCAAGAGTGATACCACAGAGAATAGAAGAAGAGGAAAACAGCAAGAAAGATGTCAATAGATATATTGACATGAATTTGAAATGGTGCTTAGCATTTGAGCACATTAAGGAAAAAGAGATCTAAAAAGCTCAAAAAAAGTATTTGAGAGAGTGTGTTGACTTCTAAAAAACCCACTTCTTTCTAACAGCCATACATCAATCACTGACTTTCAAAGGAGAGAAACTGTCACGTGTGTTGTAGCATTCTCATTGTATTATTTTGCTATGTGTAACACCGCAGTAATTTTCAGCATACAAATTCTTAATCTTGTTTTGGTTCTAAAGCACCCACAGATCACATCATTGCTGAATGGGTATCTCTAGAGATTGTCCTTTCAGAGCAGGGACAGGTACAGCAGGCTGCCCAAGGGGCTGGCTGTTTCCAGGGATGAGGATGCCACAGTCCCTCTTGACACCTTGTTCCAGTGTCTGGCCACCTTCACCAAGACCTTGGTATCTTCTTCCAGTGGTACAAGACTCCTGTCAGTACTCTCATAAATGTTTAGAGCTTCTTTCTGTACATATGCTCTGCTCTACAAAAACAGCTAGGCCCCAAGATTTCAGAAGAATTAGCCATAAGATTGTAAAATAGACATAAGTGTGAGTGCTTTCAGCACTTTAGCTGCCAAGTCAAAGTGAGTTGGTCAAAGTTGTCGTAAAAATGGAAAAAACCCTCAAACTACATACAACAGAATTCACAATTTCGTGGCACAGATATCGCAATGTATGGCCATTTTTTTCCCCTTGGAATTTAGAGGAGTATTATTTCTTAATCATGGGACAGTTTTGAAATTTTTTTGTTTTAGCTGTGGTAGTGGAGGGCTTTTAAAGATTCACTCACATTCTGCCTCTTCTCCCATCTCCTCTCCACCCCCCCCTTAAATTTTAAAGCATTTTCTCACTGATTCTGATTTCTATAACAGCCATAATTTTACTCTTTCTTTTCAAAAGTTCAAAGCTCCAGTGCTGGTAAAGTGTATGCGGATAAGATTGAACCCTTGGAAAACAGCAAAACACATGAAGGCAAAGGTGCATGATAAAACGATTTATCTGTGGCTTTGCAGTTATTACACAGATAACATTTTGATATGTGTATTATGTTTAGTAACTCACTATCTGTGTGTGTAATACGTAATTTTTTAGTTAGAAGTTTATCTTCCAAAACTGTACCATGTTTTTCAATGAGTCAGCTGGTTATAGTGACTCCTGCAATTTGTGAAGTAAATGCATTTATGCATTATGACATGAAATGTGCTTCATTCATTTCTGCGCCGCTGTTTATTTATGATAATACTCCACAGCAGATGAGTGAATATTCTATAAAACGTTTCAAGAGGTCAGTGTAGCCTTAACTATAGTGTCCTCACTCTGCACTGACTAGTAAATCTTTGTTGAGGGACGTGGTGGCTGGGGTTTGTATGCTCACCATGACCTGCATGGATTAATGGAGAGCAAAGGTTCCAGTGAGTGTGTTGGTGAGGACATATATCTACAGGAACCTTCAGGCATGCTGAAAGCTCATCTGCTTCCCTCAAGGATTTGAAAAGATGGGGAGGAGGATTAAAAGAGTGGCAAACAGATAGAAAAAGATGACTGTTATATTAACTTCCAATTTTCTGGCCTTGGCTAGTAAAAGAGAGATTGTTATTGTTTAGTTAGCATGAAGATGCTGTGGGGTATTTGCATCTTTCCCTAAAATAGGGCATTTGGAAAGTGGCTGAAAAAAATCATTATTTTGGTTCTGTGTGGATTTAAAGACAGAAAACAATTGATCTGCCCTCAAGTCCACAGCTCCACAAGGAAGGGAAACAAAATATTTTCTGTGGTGTACACAAGTGGCTACAATATGATTTTAAAGTGAAATTAGTAGCATCACTTGAAAACTTCTTTCTTTCTCTGCTGTTTTCAAGACATTTCAAGCACATTAAATCTATTCCATCTTTTCAGAGCAGTCCAGATGCTACCAGAGCTGCCATGGCCATCCATCTCAGCAGCCATGCTGCTTCCAGTGTTTTGCTGGGATCACACAGCAAGGTGGAGGAGCACAGACTTTCAGTGAATGACTGACTTAGGGGGTTTTCCTGGCACCAGATTTCCTTCCTTTGCACCACGTCCCTTGAATCAGCCTCAGTGCTTTTTTGAAACAGCCCACCACAGGGTAGAAAACTCAACTGGCAAAAAAATGTGAATAGTGTTCCAGCAGTTGAGTGAGCTGAACTGCCTGACTGAAGAGTGAGAAGGGAGGGGAAGAAAGAAGAGAGCAGAGAGCCACTATGTTAGAGCCACTTTCTCTTGAAGTCTTATCCTAAGAAAAAACTCTAGGTAAGTATACCTGCAGGCAATGAAACTCAGGTCTGTTTTTCTCAAGTGCTCAATACTTCTGCTAACTCCCATGGCGACACCTTAACAGTCAGATTCTCAAAAGGACTTAGTCTTCAGTGAGCACCCAGGGTGCTGAGGCCTTTAAAATTTCTGCTCTCTTCCTTTGCTGCCTACTTGGGAAATGAGATTTTTGTAAAATTCTGCCTTTACTCAATAAGTAAAGCTTCTTAGTTAACTGCAGTAGCTGGGGGAAAGACATGGATCTTTAATACACTCTACTAGTATTTGCTAGAGCAGTCCAGGTTGATTATAAAGTGTCTCTGCATGAAGGAGGCTGGTGTCTGTATTTCCCTCCAAAGTCAATGCAGAGGGTAGGGCATGAAATGCCATGAGATGATGGGTCAGACTCCAGGTCATGGTCACGACACATAACCTTTCCCTGAAAATTTTTTTCTCTCTCTAGCTCCAGGCTGGGTAAAGCGCCCTAAAGCCATATTCTGAATTTTGATGAAATTGTACAGTGCTTGAACCCAAGAAGATGTAAAGACACTCTGTCCAAGGACTCCAGGAAATGATGCAATCTGCAAACCATTTACTACCTGTGTGTTTTACCCTTGGATATTGCCAAGGTGCTTAACTCTGCTTTATGGACTTCCCATTAAACTTATCTCATTGTAAAACAGTGAAACGTTTTCCCCTCCCTAAAGAAAGGGAAAACGTTTCAACCTTAAACGATTTAAATCAAAATCGCTGAGGATTTTTACACACCGGGAAGTGGCACCAGTTAGCTCTAAACAAACTGTCGATGAGAAAGCACCGGCACACCCCACTCTCACTGGGCCAGCATTGGCTGACGAAAGCTTCACCACTCCCACCTCCATTCACAACAGAATGGCAGACAGGGAAACGTGCCAGGGCCTCAGCTACTCAAGTGTAAAATCTGGCATATAATCACAAAGCCTGAGAAAGGTACTGGAATATAAATTGGGACACCTAGATGTAGGATGCAGACTCTGTCACTCTGGTGCTTTGACAGCCTCTGACAAAACCTCGACAGGGAGACTTTTCAGTGTGATTTAGCTGAGGAAAGAGCATCCTTACAGGCAGCCATCCTTCAAGGGTGAGGAGCCCTCCTCTGGCAGAGCGGGGACTTAAGGGTGGCTACAGCCCCTGCAGCCCTCCAGACTTTGTCCTCTCTCTTTGTCCTTGTTTTTGTCAGCCAGACACAGAGAGGAGAGCACGTGGGTGAAAAGGCAGAGACATAACATGTTGAGGCTTGGCCTCCTGCCTCTCAGAGGTGGCACGGTGGTGCCACCTCTTTGCTGCTCTTGCCTCTCCTCTCTGCCTCCACAAACTCAGTGCTCATTAACACCCCTTGCCTTGGTAAAGAGCATTAAACTGTAATTTAGAGCATGCAGGAGAGTGGGAGGAGCAGGACAGGGCAAAGTGAGTGCTGCTCAGCTGACCTTTTTGGCCCCACAAGCTCCTCCTGGACAGCTGACACTTCAAGTTTGGGGCGGTGTTCAGAGCTTCACAAACAGCTCCAGGCCCCGGCAGGGAGCCTGGCTGCTGCTCCAAACTTCCCTTGGGGGTGAAGAGTAGAGTCTGCCCCTACCACCTCCAGTGCTGACCTCCCAAGTCCGTCCATCATGGGACTGGTTTCCCAAACTGGTGGGAAAGGTTGTGTGGGAAGGGTGGCCCTGCTCAGATGTCCTTGCTAAGCTGTGGCACCCAGGTCTCTCCCTGCTCCAGGGCTGATTCTGTAGCCAAAATCACTACAAAATGCATACACATCCTCAATTTTGCATGAAAAAAGCCAGTGTTGTGAAACTCTCTCTCCAGAATAAGATCCAATAGCTCTGTTTACATGGCCTCAGGCTGGTGCTGGCTAGGCCATAAATATCTCACAGACTGAGCCATGGGCATGCTGGAGCCTGTTTTCGGGAGGAGGGGGATGTCTCCATTCCAGGCATTGCAAACCAGAACAGTTCCCCGCTATCTGAACTTGCTGCTCCCTACTTGCTGGTAATTTGTCCCTTCCTGTAGCTTACTTCTGCCTCAATTTCCCTGCTATCTTTAACGTTAATTCGTTGTGTTTTAAAGACTGACTCCTGACCTGGCATTAGCTAGTGAATATACAAAGGAGATGCCTTAGTCTTCCCTTTAAGGCTTCAAGGATCTGGGTCTGAAAAAATTAGCTTTTTTTTCTTCTTTTCTTTCTCNGAGGACAAGGCAATGTGGTCACAGCCCTTGTGAATGGATATTCCTGTCTCAGGGAAAATAGGGACAAAAAGAAGAGTTCTGATCTTGACTTTCTAATGAGAATGATTTGGCAAAGATGCATGATTAGAGCACTTAGCTGCAGAAGCAGTTTTGACCTCCAGTTAAGAATATTTCTGACATATTTTTTCAATATAGTTAACCAAGGCTAAGGTGTGTCAAGAAAGTGGAACGAAAGGTAAGTGTAAAATGGGAATGAAGGCAGCTTGGAGAGAATGTCAGGGAAGAACACTGAGGAGACATGTAAGCCCAGAGTCTGTCCAGGTTGTGACCACACCAGTGCCTGGATCAGGGGACAGGACACAATTAAAAATCTTTCAGTGGATCCTTTATGAGAAGGTGTGAGAGAGAGACAATAGTATTTCCTGACCGCACTGATTCCTGTGATCCTGTGTGGTCTTAGGCTCATTTATATGGAACACTGCAAGCTACATAACCTGAATTAATGCTATGAGACAGAAATGAAGCCACTAATGGACAAGAGGAAGCATGAGTCTAATGGTTCAAACACAGAGCTGGGGAGTCAGGAGACCAGAGCAGTTTTACCTGATTTAGCTACTGACTCATCTTGAGAGACTGTGAGGAATCCACTTGTATCAAAACTGTTGCTGATTTTGGTTTGGGGTCTACTTTTTCTGAGGTTATGGTCATTTAGAGCACTCAGACCTAAGTTCCTGAATGCCACGGCTGCCTCATCTGAAGGCTGTGAGCATACACTCATTCATGCTAGTGCAGCCCTATGAACCTCTCAGGGGAAAGGGCATAATATTATAATTTAAATAATTTACTTTAAACCTTGGCTCAAGGGACAGCATGGCTATTAAGTATGGCCTTTGTAATCTAGAAAGCCTTTCCTGCCCTTCCCTGAGATGGATCATGTACTTAACACTTCACCTGGCAAAGCACAGAACAATTTTCCTCCACTTACCTTAACAAGGCAAGTCTTTTACTCACCACACCACAGGTGGGATGGACGCTTTGATTGAGATGGCCCCACAAGGGCTGTACAAAGGATGACTCAGGAAAAGTTTTGCTAATCCTTACAGTCTCCATCAGGCAGTTCTGCGGTAGCCGGGCATTGCCACTGGTAGCCAGCTTGGGGCTCCTGTCTGTCCATCGGCTTCTGTTGCAACAAACACGAGGTCACACACAGTCATATGTTAAAGGCTTAATTACAAACGAACTGTCAGCTTCTGCAAACTTGTTTGTGGGTAATGCTGTTGAGGATCATTCAGCTTCCAGGGGTAAATTGGGTGGAATTGAATCTCTAACTTCAAAAAAGGCTGTGTTTAAGGACAGGTTTGGTGCCTGTCATGCTGTCACGAGTGCCATTAAGAGCATTCGGCTTGCTTCAAAATTGTGGGGTATTTATACAGGCATACAGCTTATGTAGTGGTTCATGGGGGAAAGAAAGAAAAGGAAAACAAAACAAACCACCCAACCAACCAAACAAAAAAACCCTGAAGTCTGTCTTTGTGGATAAACAATTTGCTTTCAGAGGTAAGGTGAAACAAGGTTCTGACCCAAAGATACCTATTGAAAAATTTCTTGTGAGGCAGGTTTGTGAGGTATGTGTAGTTGAAAGCAACCAAGATGAGTGCAGCCATGAACTCTGTCCTCCCTGCATTTTCCAGAGGTGGGCATAGTCTGGGACATGCTAGGAGGGAATTTATCCACACCAAGGATGAGTGCAGCTCCAGCTTGTCTGTCTCCACAGCACTGGGTGCTGATTCCTGTAAGAGAGGTCACTTGATGAAGTGTATCCTGTCTCAAGCATGATCTGGCACTGCCTGCATGTTTTCTCAAGCAAAACTCTCACTGACATCAGTAGAAGTTTGACTTCAGAGGAAGCTGAGTTTCTACCTATTTTAATCTGATTCAAGCCTTCCTATATGAAACACAAGGGACTGATGCAGCCTCTCCAGCTTGGGAATCGTATCTCCCCACACCACAGCTGAACATGCCCCAAGGTCTGCTGTGGAAAAGCTGAGCAAGTCTGAGCCATTTTCAAAATGTTGGTGGAGTTTCACAGCCTCAAGCAGTCATTATTGCACTGGGTCATACCCCTGAGGTAAATTATTAATAATAATAATATGTTATTTTTGTTAAACCTGACATTTCCTTTCATCTCAGCCCCATGCTTATCAGGAGCTCTGCAACAACAAAAAAGGAAAGTTTTATTTCCACATTTCCATCCCTTCGTCTCATCACGCCACGTCTGCTTTGGGGAGTGAAGAGTAATCTGTGGAAGGCTTTCATGCTCTCAAACCTACCAAAACATGCAATATTAATTGGGATTATTAATTGTATTTACTGCACTAGCAAGTCTAACCTTGTTAGAGGCCAGTGTGAAGACGTGGGATCATTTCTGTCATTTGGAACATCCTGCATGCTACCTCCTCTCAGAAATCAAAAGGAAAATTACCTCACTTTTATTAATCATCCTTTTTCTTACAAGATTTTGCCTTTTGTTTAGCTGCACTTCACAAGGAGAAGGTGTGTTTTCTGTGCTGCTTTGAGATCTTGGCAGTTAATGGAACTCTTTGATTTTTAAATAAGAGTTATTCCTCTGAGTGTACAGTATAAACCTAACAGGCAAGGGACTGTGCCTTTAAGTTCATCAGTTTTCCCAGTGCTGTACTGGAAGGATTGGACTGAAACTTTAAACATTTCTAGCCATACCTAGCATATGTATAATTTATAAGCCACACACCGTTTTCTGTCAAATAGGCGATTGATCTGACTCGGATCTCGTTAATTATCCTCCACATACATTATACGTTAACAGATCTTCAGTATACTGTGTATCAATATTAATAAGATTATAAAACACTATTGATAATTAGGAAGAGAAAGAGACCAGGCCTTTGATTCACTCTGTTACTAACGCCCCTGCATCTCTAGATTAAAAAGAGACCACTTTTCGTTTAATAATATCAGATCAGTACATCCATCTTCTAAAAGGCTTTATTAAGAGAAAGCTAAGATTTGCATCCCTATGCAAGGGGCTATTTGAAATTGATTATGGAAGCATCATTGATGTGTGAGAAATTTGTTTCTCTGTCTTGTCTAAAGGGGGACCTAATATGTGGGAGGGATTTAAGGTGGAGCACTGCACTCTTGGATCTTTGATCAGGAAATTTCTATTTTTCTTTGTCAGGCTATATTTGGTAAGCCAGATTGTCTTGTTTCAGAGGAAATTAAATGGGATGTCATATTTCTTCCTTTAAAAAATAACAACATCTATGCTATCACACACCAAAAGAGAATGGTGGAATTAAATAACAATATTTATCTTTAAATTATGTGGGTCAGATTATTTTTTTCATAATTTTTTACAGTTTTCCTGTTTTTTTTTTTAATGCTGGTCTGACCTGCCTTTGTGTTTCCATTAAGCTCACTTGCAAAAAGCAAACCAGAACAACGAGTTGCTAGTGAGGGCTCTGAAACACTTCATATCCAAATGGAATCAAGTAAACTTTGCTTTCTTAGAAATTTTGTACTAAAAGTGAGGGAAAACTGTTGAAGGATGACAGGTAACATAGCATAAATTCAGGTTGCCACATGACTGATCCTCCACTGGAGTTCTGTATTGCACCATAGTGCCTTGGGAATCAACATTCTGGCCAAGCCCAGGTGGTTTTTCTAACACCTTAGAAAAATTATTTGGAATTCAAGCATAAGACCTGATTTTGCCTTGCTGTTAATGTCCACTAATCACTAAAGAACTTATGTCACTAATCACCCAGTCATTGTCTTCATGAAACTTCAGAGCAGCTGTTCCCCAGCTCAGCTGGCACAGGGCTGATGCAGACAGACAGAGAGTTCTCAGGCTCCCTCCCTGCTCCAGAGCAATTCTGCAAGGCATCCTTCCCACTGCTGACTCCCTTGGGCTGGCCAGAGTTTGGAGACCTCATTCCACCACCACAGATATTTTAAGCATCATATCCTGCAACCCTATGGAGATGATTTTTCTAAAATACCATGTTCAGGACCCCACAGCTTCTGCCCAGGGGTGCTTGTGTTGCTGTGCAGAACAACAGGCTCTAGTGGAAGCTATTCGGTGTGAGCAGCAGAGGGAAGCTGAGAAAAACTGCCCTCACTTGGACAGAGGCTTCGCTCAGGGAAATTTCACACATGTATTTCCCTGCAAAGTAACCCAGTAGATTCTGATTTCTCATGGCAATTCTGCTAAAAGCCTAAATAAAACCATCAATTTATGGCTTCCCAGGAAATCTGCCCTATATATAATCTTTGCATTCCCTAGAGCTCTGTGATTTTGAAACATGCTGGGAGAGATCGTGGTTTGCAGGACTGTGGAAGGGACTCTGAGATCAGGGAGGTCCCAGGCTGCTGTGTCCACTGCAAAGTCTTGGGAAAGTCCCTTCATCTGTCTGGGACATCCATCATACTTGGAAGGGTCACAGGAACTGCCTGGGTACAACCGCAGGGTACAGGACAAACACCCACAGTACCTAAAATGCCAATGGGACCCCTCTGGCACCCACGCCAGCTAGAGCAAGGCCACCAAACCAGGTCATAACATTTAAATTTCTCATTTTTCCTCATCTTATTCCATGTGAAACTGGGAAAGAGGCAATCAGCTGAAACATAGAGGTGGCAAGGCACAAGGAGAGATGATGACCTGCTGGACAAAGGCTAAGCTGAGAGCAGGTACATAAGCCCAGATCAAAATTTATGCATGGGGTACATGAGCAGCATAAAGGGCTTTCTGTGTTGCTACAACTGTTGGCAACACAAGGGCCAAGAATTGTTCTTTTTTAACCTCTTGGATGGTTGTGCCCTTCTTCTTTCTTGAGGGAGCCTTGAAGGAAATGGTATAAAGGACAGCAAGAGACAACAATGTGAAATGAAGCCTATAGGCTTAGAAAGACATAAAATAAACCAATGAAAGTGCCATGAGATAGCACAAAACCCCCTAATTTTACTTCATGAGATTCCTGCAAGTCAAGTGGATATCAGAGCAGCAGGACCTGTCTGTGCCAGCCTCTGGCTAAAAGCTTGCTGCCCTTTCTCTCTTCGACAGGCAGCTGGGCTGGATGCATTGCAGTGCAACTTCCTGAGCCAAAGTTCACTTCTGGTGGCAGGCTGTCCCCTGTCCCATGGGGCATGAGCCCTCTGATGACCTATCTGAGCCACATCACATCCATTCACACAGTTTTTCCATACAGTTCAGGCCATAAATAACTTGATACATATTCCTGGAGATGCACCACTGCTGCATGCCATGTGTGCTGTGTATGTTGTGGGTGAGCACAACGGCACCTGCATGCACAAGGATGTTTACAAAAGGCAGCAGGGAAGTGCCTAAGGTGTAGGTTTCTCATGAAGGAGAGAGTTCATTCCCTTAGGCCCAGAGACATTCCTTTAATTTCTTATGTCCTTTCACAAAAAAACACATGGGGAAACAAAACTACTTTCATTGAAAATGCAGAGAAGTAAAGATATTTACAACTCTGGAAGCTGCTAGAAAACCCCTGAATATCCAGTTCATATTCCATTGGGAATATCCCAAGTTAATGCATTCATGTGAATGTATTTCCCAACAGGAATCTAAGAAAAGGAGAAAGCACGCAGAAATTTGGGGTTCTGACTAGTCTTTGCCATTATTTCTTTAGTGACTGCCAGCCTTGTCTTCTTGGCTGCTGTGCAGTGCAGAGGCTCAGCAAGCGTGGCAACCATACTTCAGTCAGTCTCTGAAGTCTGATGCTGCTCCACAGATATCTTCAATTGGCTGGAACCAGGAAATAGAAGCCAGGAAAAATCCCTCAGCTGACCAGTGCAATGTATGGGACAAGCATATACTGAGATCATGGTGAAATGCTTGTCTACTACCTTGTACAAATGAAAGATCTCTTGATATGATCAGGGCCATAGATGAGGCTATCAGCACAAGAGGAAAAGGATTTTGATGGCTGGTCTTATCCATCAGGCAAAATGGGTATTGAAGATGTACTATACAAAGTCATGGGTCCTGCAGCTTTGGGCTCAAATGTGTTAGAAGAGCATGGCAAGACTTTGCTTCATCTATGGCCTTGATGTCTATAGCTGTACAAAATCTTTCTGCTTCTATAGCTCTCAGGCTAGGTCTATTAATTAAGAATCAAAAGAGGGAGGTGAGGAGAAAATATGTATGATTCCTGGTATCATCACAGCTCATGCTGAAAATGAGATCCTTGGAGGCAGTGGCAGCAGTCGGTATTTAGGCAAATTAGGTCAGTGGTTTAATGCATCAGTGCCTTCCTGATGAATCATAGAATTGTTTGAGTTGGAAAGGACCTTAAAGACCATCTGGTTCCAACCCCTTGCCATGGGCACAGATACCTTCTGCTGCACCAGGTTGCTCAAAGACTCAAACCACCTGGCCTTGAACACTACTAGGGATGGGACACCCACAACTTCTCAGACAGGCAAACTCTGCTAGTGGCTCACCACCCTCACAGTAAAGAATTTCTTCCTGATACCTAATCTAAACTTACCCTTTTTCAGTTTGAAGCCATTCCCCCTTGTCCTATCACTATATACACCTGTAAAAAAGTCCCTTTCCAGTGCTCTTGCAGCCCCTTTAGGTACTGGAAGGTGCTCTAAGGTCTCCCCAAAGCATTCTCTTTTACAGGCTGAACAGCTCTAACTCTTTCAGCCTGTCTTCATAGCAGAGGTACTCCAGTCCTCTGATCATCTTTGTGGCCTCCTCTTAAATCACTCCATCAAGTCCACATCCTTCTTATGCTGGGGGCCCCAGAGGCGAATACAGCAATACAGGTGGAGCGCAGAGTAGAGGGGGAGAATCACCTCCCTTGCTCTGCTTTTGATGGAGCCCAGGGTATGGTTTATGGTGTGGAACCATCATGGTGGAAGTGGTGAGAAGGATCCGTTATCACAGAGATGATGCTCCAGGTGTCTGCATAGCCCAGAGCAATTATTACATGGCTCCTTGACATGGTACCTCCAGACAGCTCCATTGTGCTAGGATTTGCATGTTATTAACCTGCTCAGTGTTAGTACATCAGAAGAAGAATTAGAAAATAAAAGGAAAATAATATCCCCATTTGAGCTTGAGCATGGTAGACTATTTTTCAACCCTGACAACATTTTAGTTTCTATCAAAGAAGAACTTTTGCTTTTGTGTTAAGTGGGGAAACCCTGCAGATGAATGTGCAGCGTGAATAAAAATAGCAAAACCTTGGTGGTTCCGTACTTAAGAAAAACAATACTTGGGCCACTTGAAACAAGAAGGGCTGTCTCCCAGCTTGAGATTTTGTGTGACAAATTTCAGAGAGAAGGGTTTTTTCTCCCCTCCTCTAGCCCTGAGACATACTGCAAAAAAATGCATGCACATGAGCCGTTGTCACTGGGAATGTACCAGCCTTCCATTAACATTGCTCTCTATAGGATGGCGGTTGGCAGGAGTGCTCATTTTAAAATCCAAAGGCTCATGTCTAGTGCTCCAGCCCTTATTCCCCAGAGTTTTTTCAAGCCACTTGAGCCACTTGTCTGGAGCCTGCTTGCTTTGATCTCCTTCTGCATCGAACGTGTCTGGAGAGAGCTCTGCAAGGGGAAAGCATGAATCGAATTGTGCGCTCCCATCTCAAATCTTGCCCATTGCAAAGCATACCAGGAAATTGAGGAAATGTTCCAGGTTTAAGCTTTCTACCCTTAGCCAGAAATTAAAACCCCTTCATTAATCCAATCTTAAATCTCAACTAGCTGCTGCTTAAAGTGGTAATAAATATTTCATACCGATTGTGTTGCGTTCCTTGCTGTGTTTATTAAATGGAGTTTCTCATAATTCCAGTTATTCATTTTAATAGGTCAGGACTTGGCTGTGATTTAAACAGACCACTGAGGAAACAGCCGTGGTTAAACATTGTAACAATATGGATTATTAATTTAATTGGCCAGCTATTACTTGTTTTGACTCTGTGCTAACACATTTAGCTCAGTCTCTTGTGGCCTATAAACCACAAAGGTCGTGACTTCAACATTCAGAAGAATGGGAAAAAGAGAATCAGGGCTGAGATTATGAGGAAAAATAGAGAAACCGTGTGGGGAAGACAGAGTGGGGAAGGCTAAGGGCTTGCTGGAGGCAGTGCAGGGCAAAAGGGGATTTATTTAGTAGCTTGGCAATAGAACATTCTCTAAACCACCAGCCAAACTAGCAGTTTCTTTCAGTCCACATCCCTCTGAGGTGATTTCAGACAGTGATTTTTACCTGTGGGTATAACAATGGTATCCCCACATGTTTAATAATACCACTATTTTATTTCTAAATATTGATAATCTAGTTTAAATTATGCCATGCAAAGAGCTCACATGTGAATAATCAGCAGTAATGTTTATAAGTGTGTTTAAAAGGCCATTCAGGCATCCCCACCCTGGATGTTTTCACTGCACCTTTATTGAAAACCATCTCATGATGCTAGTTATATACAGCAGGGTGAAAAGGCACATTCCAAAGGCCATGCTAGCAAAAAGTGACAGCCAGGAAAAAATGTGGGGTTCATCTTCTGTGCTCAACAAAGGCAGTGCAATTTGTACCATGGACTGCTCCACTTTTAAGGGGTCACATCTTCCACTGATTTTTTATGCACCACTCTCATTGACTCCAGATAGGAGTTCTGTGCTTTGAATAGCATCAGGATACGACCCTGTATTTGTCTCGGCAACTGTGTATAAATTGTGGTGGCGGGCAATGTTTCCTTACTGATGCCTATGGCAAGTGTGTTCAACATTCAACTTATACAGGTGCTACTATCCTACCATGAGGGAAACTATATGAATACAAAAGGTAGACAGGTATATTAGGCAGACAGGCAGTCAGGTATGAGTCTCCACTTGCAGTGTTTATCATGTGCCTTGGAATCTGTAGCTGTTCCTGTAACAAACTGCACAGGCCAGTAAGTTAGAAGAACACAGCCCAAAACCTTTGTCTGCAAAGGCAGGCTCCAAACCATGAATCTAACATGGGAAATGCAGCATGCATGAGTACAGCATACATAATCAGCAGTAACAGCTGCCCAGACAAGTTGGTGGGATTCCAGTGCTGTAAGACTTCTTCCATCCTTGCTCTCTTATCCCCCTTCGCATAGCTCAACCCAATTTTCCAAGACACTGGGACACTGGAAGAAAGACACAGGCTTGAAAGCTTATTGATTGTGTAGAAAAGAGCCAGATGGAGAAAAAAATTCCTACATTGCTCCTTTCTGTTTTTTTTTTTTACTTCTCCTTCTTTTCTGCCTCTCTCCCTCTCCCTGACCTGACTCTGGCCCTGCTAGAAGCCTTTCTTCACCATGCCAGCCATCACTCACACCTCTGTTGCACAGCCCAGCTCCCCTGCAGCCAGACCCCAGCCCCACAGGAGTTCCCATCTTCCAGCCCAGATTTCCTTGTTCACCTTCTGCCTTAGGCTTCAAATCCACTTGCTTTCTATCATTGCATCCCCCATCATACACACTGATCCTTGGCTCCTTTTCAACAGTTTTTAACCTGCCTCTGAGCCCCTTCTACTCCTATACTCAAGAATCATTTCCAGATTCAAACTCTCACTTTGCCTGGCTGGTGACACCAGCATCAACATCATGCAGCACTACTATCCCCCTTCAGCTATTCAAGATACATAATTTTTTGCATGCACATAGTACAGACCAAAGGCTAGGACCACACTATATTCAGCCTCTTGCACGAATCCTTTAAAACCATCTGAGAATTCTTCATGCCGTGTTGCCAGGCTGTGCACCTCCCAGATTCCCCTTCTGCAGTAGTCTAGCTCCACCACTCCTCCTGGCTCTGTGTGGCAGGCAAGAAACCCCAGCTAGTGGAACACAGCTCCTCACCCAGGGAGCCATCCTTAAGCCATCCTTAAACTGCTGCAGGTGCCACGTGCTGGGCCCTGTATCTCTAAGTGCTGCTGACAAACAGGGCTTTCTTCTGTGGTGCCTAGCACCAGCAGCCCCTAAGGACAAGATACACTTCCCTTCTTCTCCCCCACCCCCAGCCCTTGCACACAATACAGTATTTGTCATGGACTTGTTTTCCAGTACATGAAGAGCACAAAAACGCGTGCTCTTTTATGATAAGGTAAGCAGAGTGACCCTGTAACATTCCACATCTGAACTCAGAACGGCATCTGCCTCACAGCTGTCCTTGTAGCAGCATTTCAAAAACACAGACGGCAAAAACCAGCAACAATATCTCATCGCCGATGTAGCTGTGTACAGCACAGTCCTCACTGTCTTCCAAATACCCGTGTTTGAGAGGTGACCTACAGCTGTGAAATTTGGATGCAGATTCCAACACCACCCCTTAATTTCAAGGATGTTCCAATATGAGTTTTACACAGAGTTGCAGGCCAAGTGCAAAATTTGTGGCTGGAGCTAGGTTCAGATTCTGAACACCCTGAGTCACAAAGATTTCCAAGAGTTTTGGCTTCGTTGCAGCATTCATGTTCCCTCTTACTTGAGTGCATTGACATATCCTCTAGGAGTCATGGACTAGGAACCCACAGCGAAAGGCTCTGCACAAACAGAATAAAAATAAAGGGAAGAGTTTAAAGTTCAGAGTCAAGAGACAGATACAGAGAAATGTGGAAGTGTGGGGAAAGAGTTGCACTGCCAACAGGACAGTCGAAGTGCAGTTGAGTTTTCAGTGGTCATCCAGTCAAAGAAGAGCTGAGGGAAATTTTGAAAAGTGAACAAGTCAGCAGCATTGCAAAGGTGTGCCAAGTGCTTCTCAAGAAATGTGGATGAAAAGATAGCCAGCAGGAAAGGACGGGTATGGACATGGACATCTCACACCAGCGGAACAAGAGCTGCTTTTGAGGAAAGGAACAATGGGAAATGGATGGAGGGGGAAGAAACCTTGAAGGGCACTGAAGGTAGAAGCAAACTGCTGCTACTTGCTACAATAGATAAGGTAGTGGAGGAAGGTAAAAAGAAAAAAGGTGGGATCCATGTGATGAAAAATGGGCACCATTCAGAATAAGTATGAGAGGAGATATAGAGTTAGACCAGAGAAAGGGGTCTTGTAATCAGATGAGAAGAGCTTCAACAAGCAAATTGGCTGAGAGAAGAGTATCTCAAAGAAGTTGTGCAGAAGGCGCCAACCAAGATAACTTGGATGCTGGTTTTAATAGAGAGCAGTCCAGATTAAATCCAGCTTATTTATTTGACACCATAAAGATACAGCCCAAAGAAACGATGAGATTTTAACTTGGGTGGAAAGAGGAATCAGGAAGTTGAGGATGGTAGCTGAAATCAAACACAGATGAAGTCCCTAAAGAACAAGACACAGAAGGAGGACTGAAAAACTGAAGACACGAGTGCAAGGGAGCTCAGGGGCAGAGAAGTTGCCAGCATGAGTGCAAGAGTTGCTGGAACAAGGCAGAGCATGGGACACAGCAATGAGAGTGGGTGCAGGAGGGAGCCTGGTGCACACTGGCGAGCAGCTGCAGGAGGAAAAGCAGAATGATGGTAGACACAATGCTGTTCAGAAAAGAAAGAATGGAAACTGGGGGTTGGATGGGTCTCTCTACAACTTACAGTCCAGTTTGCATGCGTAGTCCTTCACATAATTCTGCTCTGCCTTGCTCTTTGGATCTGAGGTTCTCTGGCAGGCAGTGCAGGAGTAACATCACGAAGTTCTCCTTGTCTTTGGATATCATATGAGAGATTTTCCAAATAATAATGTGGCTGCAGAAAACCAGGAGAATATTTAATGTATCTTTTTTTACCTCTTTTTCTCTCCACAAGATGTTGACAAAAAAAATAGCATTTTTAACATCACAGATTTTTCAAAAGAGGAGGGACAGTTAGGTCATCTGGAGAAAGTCCTGTTGAAAGGTAGCGAAATGTTTTTCGTTGCTCATGTGCAGCAACTCCTTCTTGGAGGTCTTTAGGGGATTAAAATGAACACTTTGAGTACAGGAGCATGAGTTACTTCAGCCAACATCAGTAGCCAAAGAACTGATTACACTGGCTTGTGTCTCTGCTTGTGGCACAGATGGAGACCATTCAGTAAATTCCTTCATGGTGAGAATGTTTTGGAAGATAGGTGAGGACACAGAAAACATAAGAGATTGTAGCAAAGAGCAGGTGCTGGCACTCTGCTTGTGCTAGCGAGAGTGACGTAATACTTGAATAAAAATAATTAGGTTGTTGTACACAAGCCTTCCTATAAAAAAACAACATAGAAAACACATGTTTTCACATGTTTCCAATGCAAAAACCACCTTGTCCACAATCGGTTTAATGAATGTTCACATGACTGTGAAGTTTAAATGAGCATGCAGTGGGTGTGGCCAGCACCCAGAGGGTTGGTGTGAGCACTGCTGTAGGTAAGCAGCAAGTCGTGGGCTCCATTTGCTGTGAATGTCCTGTGATGGGCCAGGGGAACACGTGGAGGAAATGCCTCATATTGTCCTTCGTCAGGAGAAGGAATGAACCTATTGTCTGGTCTTCTGGGCAGCAAGTACCCGACTCCAAGCCCAGTAAAACTAGTGGGAATCAGATTCCAGGATCTTGTTGACATTCTGCACATTCTATGGTTTCTCTTTTGTCAGGAGGCATTCTGCTTTGGTGAGGAAAGAGGGGAAGGGAAGGAAAGAAATGTTCAGAATTCTTTCCAAAGTCATTTGTGGGAGCATTTACTGGTTTTGCTCTCTGTGCATAAACTTGCTTGCGTGGTCTTGAGCTGACTGGGTCATTGGTTTCTGCCTAAGAGTTTACTGAAGTGAGAATAATTTTTTGTTTCCCATGATAACTTGTATTTTGAAAGTGGTATTCAACAACTTTGGCTTTCTGTCTTTTTTTAAGGAAAGCAATTGTTCATTTGAACATATGACACTAACAAAATATTTTGCAATGTAAGGACAGCTAAGAATGCATTTAGCAAACAGTACAGTACTTGACCATATCTCTTGGCAGAAACATGTTAACTCCACCTTAAGGAAGAGATCTAATCACTTGAAACTTGCTAGCAGTGTATATTGTGAATAACACCAGGGCTTTGTACATTTACAAACACTATAAAATTAGTTAAAAATAAAGTTAAAAAGAAAAGGCCTGTAGAACATATTATGGAACATAGCGAAGAGCTGGTGTACAGTGCTCTGGTGGTTTGCTTCAAAAATACTCAGCAGCAATGGATCATTACTTGGTTTTCATTCTCACCTGCTCTGACTTGTCCCACTATACATTTCTGAAACTGTTCTGACCCCTTTCCACAACATATTTGTAGCATCCACAGAAACACAATCTGTATTTTTGCAAGATAATAATGTGATATTTACTTATCTTGCCTAAACAATTCAAGTGTTTTATCTTGCTAAAATAAAAATCTTTGTAACTTCCAATAATTAGCCTTTGTCGTATGCATAAAGATGTATTCATCCTTTTTTTCTACCAGCTCCTAGAGTTAAATCTGGACTCTCCAAAAAAGGTGCAAAAGTCAAAAAAGTTTTCCTCTTTTACATCTGTTAATGAGATTGAAATACTAGTATTTTCTAAATATCCAATATTGTTTGCAGTTCCCAAGTGATTTATTTGAGTCTCCAGCCTGCCTCACAAGCTCAGGACGTGTAGATTTGCAGACTCTGTTACCCTTTAAAATTCATATCCATAGAAAAGAGTGACAGGCTTGGGGAAAGACCCAGAGAATTATTCCAGACTCTTCAACTCAGATTTCATTTTGTTTCTTGATAGTCAGCACCTGACTGTAATTCATTTTGAAAAGTTTAAACAGAACCTTCTATTTTTTGCTGACTTTGGAGCAAGGGCATTTGTCTATCCCTCATTAATCTTTATGTCACTTGAAGAAACACCATACCTTTTCCTTTTGGAATAGATTCCCCAAATAGAGGTCCAGTGCTGCAACCCTTGTCCCCATTAAGGTTTTGCTAATGACCTTACACCACTCAGAACAAAGATTATTAAACTGGGCCAGATGCTTGCTAGATGAAGAGAAGTTGAAAAGCGGCACTAAAACAGAAGGTTTCTCCTTTGACCCTCCAGTAGAGTTTAAGGCATCAGCTTTCAGCAGGATTGACTTAACAGAGGCAGGGTGAATTTAATGATGAGTATTTTTCAAAATCCCACCTGAGCATTTGTTGGTGTTGGGTGGAATCATCAGCCAAGTGCTTCCTAGCCCAGTCTGAAAGGTTGTTGAGTCCTCTAGCTGTCCTGTAGATACAAGCTCTGGGCTTGACAATGTTGATAGGCATTTACCTACTTGCTATTGCAAGAGGATAGGAATGCACTCAGTCTGAGGATTAACTTCCAGCCAAAAAGTGAGAACTTGTTAATATATTCCAAGAGAATCTCAAGTCGCCTTTTTTCCCCCCATTGGGTTCACATAATATCATCCTCTTCACCCCTCAGGATTAAAGCTAACTGGATATGAAGGACAAGTATGCACCTTTATAGCAGAACTTCTCCCAGACAAAACAGAAGTATTTCCTATGTAGAACCTTCCCTTGCTGAGCCCCGCCTTTGGTAATCGCAGAAAGAAACTTGGAGCAAAAAGTACCCAAATCAAGGCTTGGAGATTTCATAAGAAAAGGAATGAAGAAAGAATAATGACATTAAAAAAGTATTGGAAAAGAAAAAGGCACAGAGGATTGGCTATGGATATGTCTGAGGAATCTATGTAATATTCTAGTACTGGAGAAGGGCAATGTTGTTCTTAAATCTCCAAAACCTGACAAAACATATAAAAGACAGAACCGGGTTCACAATTACTCCCAAGTGTAATATTATTAAGTTCTTCCAGAAGGGACTTCACTGTAATAAAAACTGGGTTTGTTTCTCCATTTTACAAGTCTCTCTGACCTCATATGTTCAATCTGCCTTTCACGCCGTCATTGAGTTTGCTTATTTCTGCATAACCACACTCTCTCACTGACATAGGGATGTTAGAGTCAACCCGACACACAGAAATGTTTTCTGTCTGTCAAGTAGCACAGTGCCAGAATATAACTCAGGGTGTAACTGCAATGCACAGTGTCCTCTTAAAGAAAAAAATACTCAAGAGATACATGTGTTAAGGACTCTGTAAAATGAGGGAACTAGTAAACCAGAGCTTACTTATTTGGTACATCAACAAAAGTGGACATTATTCCTTCAGCTGAAAGTCAAAATAACTCATCCAAACAGTACTGGTAGGAAAGGAGGAAGTTAGGAGAAAAAAAGAGGTTTTTTACTAAAGCCTGAGGTTTTTTGCTGAAACACTGGGGGATTTGGGGCAAGTTAAAACAGCCCCTGTTTTCAAAGGGGCCTTTAATTTAAGAACTCCAGCTTTCTGGGTGTCCAGCCGCAGAAAGGGGCAGACTGGCTACCGAGTGTCAGTCTGAGTTGCTGGGATGTGCAGGTGGTTCTGGGGAATCAATGTCAGGCCTTCTAGGAAACACAACATCAGTGGAAAGCGCTGACCTGCGGCGCTCCGTGTCCTTCTGCGAGGATACCAAACGGAGAGCCGGTGTAATTCTACTGCTGCTTGTAAAGCGCAGAGGATGGAATGTGCTACATCAGCACTCACTGCTTTTATTACTGAGGGGGAAGAAAGTCTCACAAGGAAAGGAGTGAATGAAATTCTGAGTGCTGTGTTACTCTGGGTAGCTTCTGGGAATCTAATTATTTGAGAAGAGGTGCACTTCGGAATCATTCTATATGGGTGTAAAAAAATTGCTGAAGAACACCCTGCCTTCCCTCCTCTATATCTTACCCTTAGAAAAGAAGGCAGGTAAGGGTACATTAAACATTCATGGTCTTTTATACTACTAAGTGAAATCAGAACAAAATATGGTAATTAATCCATTGTGCATTCAAGGATTCAGGTTTGAGCAGCAGATGGGAAAAGTTGTGGATCATAACCCCATGCAATATTTGACAGAATATCAGTCAAATATAGTTCACACATCTTCATGTTTCTGTCAGTCCCTCTCATCTAAAGTTAATTTAAAGTGACAAGAACTACATTAGCACTTTTAAAAGGGTAAGGCAAACTTTAGGATATTCGCCTCAAATAAATACCCATCCAGACTCCTAAATGGTCAAACTGGCAAGTTGCTGAAGGTGATTCCATTTTGCTTTTTATGCTAAATTTGCCATCTGTTTCTGGGGTTTATGCATTAACCTTTAAACAAACTGGTTCAAAAGTGTGGCAGAGAAGGTGGCACCTGTTTATTCTGCTTGATACTGTCATGGACACATGTACAAAAGAGTCAAGGCAAAGTGGGCAAATCTGGTTGTGCAAAGTAATAGTTTGGATCTTAGCCTGTGGGTTAGTTTTGAACAACTCCTTATGCAAGTGGTGTTCTTCGATGTCCTGCTTGCAACTGGAGCACCTACTTTCATTTCACCACTGCAACAGAAGAGAGTCCAAAGCAGAGACCTCACACAGGCTCCCACAGAAAGTTTGATCTGGTGGCCCTGGTGCTCACGGCAAGCTTCAGATTTCCTGAAAAGCGTATTATTTGATAGAAGCAGTAATTTCTCCCCTTTTTCTTCAACCAAAACAGCTTTTGTGAGCACATGCACATCTGCAAATGTATGCTCGCGTATTATTGTGACTGACTTGGGTGTGGGAGTGCAGCAAAGTCCAAATCCTCTGATCTAATGCTGTTGCTGTGCTCGTTGCTTGTGCTTCTGCTCCTTGTGTTCTCATTACCAAATAAGAGATCACACCCTGCAGGGCTCCGCAGAGCTCATCTCCAGGGAAGGCAAAAGCACTTCTTGGCATTCGGACTGCACACAATCCCAATATCATCCTCCTTCCCCCCCTATCCTGTAACAAATGATTTAAGGCAGGCTGTGAATGAGAAACATAAGGCAAACACTATTTAGCCTTTATTGCCTTCTGTCCCAAGCGTAACTTGGCCTTGCCTCTGGAAAGGTGCCCAGTTCAGCCCTTCTGGAGACACAGTCACTGGCTGGGATGTGTGTGTGTCTTCTGGAGAAGGTACAAAAGAGAAAGGATCACACTGGTCAAAGGACTCCAGCTTCTGGATTTTGCTGGGGCTGAGTCACATGCAGTGTGGAAGGAGGCACAAAGCCCACCAGCAGCGGGTGGGATGGGGAAGGGTGGGGAGAACATCCAGTCCCTTCTCAAATTCTCCTCCTTTCTTTTCCATAAAGCAAACCCTAAGATCATCATTTCCCTGGCAAAACTGACTCCACCTCACCTCATATCCCTTGCACAGGTTGTGGTCCAAAAAGGGTGATGAGGCAGAACAGCAGGCCAGCCCAGGCTGTTCAGCATCTGCATGGGGTACTTAGATATTACAAGATGGATAAATGGATCAAACTTAAACGTGTGCCTGGCTCATTTTTGTGGTTGAGTAAAACACAGTCCCCAAAGAAAATGGTTAAAATACTTCAGACACACTTTTCCTCATAATTTCAAACATGAGATAACTTTGCCAAGCAGTAGCAAGAACTTCAGTTCTCAGGTAGGTTGTGGGCTAAGATGCTCAACTTGCAGGACGTAGTTTACTTGTTCCAGGTGGCATAAATCCCTACTAAAAGCCCACTGCTGCCAGCATCTTCCCAAAGGACTGAACTGGATCCTCTTGGTGACTCAGCCTGGAACAATCATGAAAATGCTTCACCATGGGGACTTCTCTGTGCAGTAATTCAACTACTAGAATAAATAAAACCCTTTCCTCTACTTCTTGACAAAAAGGCTTAACTGAGAAAAAGGTTCTTTTCTTTCATAGCCCTGACCTATGAGTATTTTTAGGTTCACAAGAGGGGATTGAGTGCCAGCTGGTCCCACCCAGTGTAACCAGGGAATCTTGGTTTTTTGTGTCTAGTCATGTACACTGAGGTGACACTATACAGGGTTTTTTTCAGCATAACATTATGTTTATACAAATATCTATATTTAAAATAAAATAAATATTGAAGCCCACAAAGGCAGAACCTGATGTGTCCCCCACCCATCTGCATGTCCTCCTCCTGTACCTCCTTACTGTCCATAAACTGAAGTGGATTCTGCTAAACAGAGGAAGAAATGAACTACTGGAATCAGACCATACCTGTTCTTCATGGTTGGACTCAATGATCTTGAAGGTCTTTTCCACCCTAAATGATTCCATAATTCTGTGATTCATAGACCACTTCTCTGCAACACAAAGTGGTACCAGCTGCCAGGTGCCCAGGACAGAGTTGCTCCAAGGCACAGGAACCTTGAGCTCCTTTTGCCCTTGGTGGGGTTTCCAGATGAAGCACAGACATATAAACCAGAACTACCCTCTTAGTTTTACCCAGATGTGCTCTGGCAGAGACTGTTCACTCCTCTGGCTGGCCAAGGGCTGTCTGCCACTCACAGGCTTTGGAAAAAGTGTCGTGTGCTGCAGCAGCTCCCCAGGGGACTGGGAGGATGGTCAGGAATAAGAGGAATCTCCTGCAGGAATCCAGGAGCCAACCTACACCTGAAACCTCAGGAAGACTCAGGAAAAAATCCCTGATGCTGTTGCCAAAGTTAAACAAGGCAAGCAAGGGACAGACTATTCAGTGTTGGGGTTCATGGGGAGGTTCTCTTCTGCCTCCTTCTCCTGCACCCACTCTTTGTGCCCCAGACCTCCATGATACCATTTGGTCACTGAGCCAACACTGGCAATCATACGTCTGTCGTCATCCTTCTCATCTCTCTTCTACAGGCAAGACTTTAGTGAGAGACTTGTTAGAAATGGGGAGCACATCCCAATTTGGGGGTTAAACACCACTTTTCCTTGCATTCAGGAAATTGTGTATTTTCTTTTCTATTCTTCACATCAGAACTATAGTGATCTGTAAAGCAAGAGCAAAAGTATTCTTCTTTTCCCTTCTGCAGGGGATTTATTTGTATTTTCTGCAAGACACTGCCTCCTTTTGAGGAATGCACTGAAAACAGTTATACAAAATGCTAGGGAAGACTATGCTCACATTTTTTCTGCAGTCATCGCTCTGCTAAGAAACACGAAATCAGTGAAAATCTGTGTTCTCCCTGCCCTACATTTTCTACGCAGTTTCTGAAACTTTTAATGCCTGCTAAGAGAACCACATTGCAAGAGGAAAGCACATCATCCTGGGAAGACTGGTATTGCCAGCAGGGCTGGCAGCAGAGCCGCAGAGCCATTGGAGTAGGTCACCCCCTGGAGCGAGAGCCATGAGCTCCTCCAGCCTCCGGGGCTGCCCAGGAATGGAGCTGGCACACTCCCTTCTCTCAAGCAGACCATGGCAGCAATTAATTGCATAGTAATGCAAGGATGCAATTAGAGCCTGGCCAAACACAACCTACCCCCTCTTGGGGCCTCCAAATTTGGAACATTTTCATTCAGCAGCTCACCCAGACATGCTGATGAGAGTTGATCTCAGAGGAGTATCTGACACCCTTGTCAGCACCATCCTGCTCCCATCCTCTTCCTCAGTGGGTGAGAGGAGTTGAGTGCTGATGCTCTGAGCAGGCACTTGGATATCTTCCCACTTTGTTTTGCCAATGTGCTTGCTCAGGGTTGTTTTCCTGACAACCCAGCAATTTTGATCTTTCTTCCACAAGGCCTTTTAGTCAGTGTAACTCCCTGAGTTTATCATTCAACGTGCTGTATTTCAATTATGCCACTTATAAAGACTGCAAACTACTTACATATAATTTGTTTGTTTGTTCTGCCTATGCTCTCTCCTTGTTTTTGTCCTCAACCAGTGAATACCCAGAGCAGGGCAGTCCTCTGTGGTTGTTTGGAAATAAGCCGAGCACATAAAATCTTATGATTCTGGGTCCATCATCTCCCCTTCCCCCCACCTCACCACAAATGGACTCTATTACTAATCATAACTCACAGCCAACATCTCTTTGGTTTTAGAGAGGAAGAGATTTTCAGCCTCAGGCAAAAGACATCCAGTCTGATCATGAGAGATGCTGAAAGCTACGGGGGTTGCTGGCTCATAGTATCACTGAGGATATAGTCCTTTGGGAACAGCTTCCCTGCTCATCTAAGTTTTCTTTCATCCAAAATTCAGGCCTGCCCTGTCCCAGTTAGCTGAGTAAAATCTTTACAAGAAAAGAATGGGTTTGGGTGCCTCTGGTGGTTTATTTTTGGGTGTTGAGCACAGTGGAGGGACTTGCTTTGCAGAGATGGCTGAGCGACTTACTTTCTGAAAAAGAAATCTCCTTACACATCCCAAGCAGAGTACCCTGAAGTGCAGGAATCTAAGATGCCAGGGCACTTTTGAAAACGGTCATAAAACTGCTCAGAGTGAAAATACTGTGAAAATTTTGAACTTCTCATCAGATAAGGAATTAGGTTTCACATTCTATGCTACAAAAACCCTTTTATTTTCGTGTCTTGTAGCATTTAAAAAAAGAAAGATAATAAAAATTAGAAAGCAAAGTTTCACTTTGGCTGAGGCAGAGGTCTGCTGCCTTTACTCTGCTACCCTGGCCACTGCTTCCCTTTAAAGCCAGCAGAGGAAGCTCTCCCAGCACACCAAATCCATGTGTTTGTGTACTGTTTTCACCTATATTTATATTCTCTTAATTACTTTGTATCCCATACAGATTTAAAAACTTCTCTTTTAGTAACAAAGCTTTCCAACTCACTTTTGTCTTTCTTTAAAAAATAAACAACTTAAAAGAAGGCAAGATCAGAGGATTAAGTAAATTAATGAGAAAGATACTTAAAAGGCTTTCAAAGTCTCCTTCTTGCAACACTGGTATGTAGATTTCTTAAATAAGTAATCATGAGTTCGCAACTCAAATTAACACCACCATACACATAAGGGAGGTCTGGCTCAGGAGGTATAAAATTTGGACCCACCTCTGTAAAAGACACAAACCACGTTTGGTTTCATTTTCTTTTTTCCTTTCACTGCATTTTCCCCTGGTGATGGCATTTCAGTGTGGCAGGCGTGCTCTGGCTTATTCAGAGAACGGGAAGTTGTGCATCTCTATGCACGAGCTGTAGACAGCACAGGACAGCATTCCACTCGGCTGTCGGGAAAGGTGGGAAGAGCTCGGTCTCTGCAGCAGCTGGCAGGTGCCCGGGTGTTGCTCTGCAGGCACTGAAAGATGGGGAGACGGGGAGGGGATGCTCGAGCTAGAAAGAAACAGAAAACACAGATAGACACAACTGAGGCCAAGCTTTGAAAGACAAACCGTAAAGGCTACAGACGGATGTCTTAGCCAGGAGGCACGGAAAAGTATGAAAGGAAGAAGCAATTAGGAGTATTTGTCATAAGAAGCATTTGGGAAGAGAACAACTTTGACAACTTAACCTGTGGCATGAAGGGAACTTGCAGCTTGCTGTCACAGAAGCTGAGGTGCAAGAGCCGCCATTTTATAAAACCCCCAACTTTTTCCTAGTTCAGTCAAGGGCCCATTTAAGTTACTGGAGAATACAGAACCTCTGCACTCAGCAGTGCAGCACCTCCTCTCCTTCACACTTACTTTCTGTTGGGTGAAAATTCTCTAGGTTTTCACCTTGAGGAGGAGAGACCGAGCACAAAGCACAGGCCCTCCAGCAGCACCCAGCGAGCACTGCCCCCCACACGCCACAGCCACAGGGACGCCGTGGGACGAAGGAGTCTGCATTGCAATTCGATCTCGGACACAGACAGATATAAACACAAACATATAAATACTGTTTTCCTCTCAACAGATAAGTCAAATTCTAAGGCTGGATGAGAGGTAAGTGTGCAATATTATATCCCCCAATTAGCAAAGGAACCTGTGATTCTCACTGGTGGCATCCAGACCTCCTCCACTTCCCCCTGCAGATTAACCCTGCTGTTGTTCATCCCTGTCCTCCTTGGCAGGACACTGGCAGGGCATGTCCCCAGCATAATTTTGGGAATCTTGCCCATGTAGCCTTCCTGCTTTGAGAAGACACCTCAGCTCACTAACCTTTCAGCTGCATTTCCCTGGGTAAGGAGTAAATTCGTGTGGCACAAGTCTGGGCCTGGTTGATGAGGCCCATTGTCGCTTTGTCTCCACTAGCAGACTTATGCAGGCTCCCAGCATCTCCCCTGATTTTGGCTGTGTGAATCCTGGACTCCTGAAAAATCAATGCAAGAAGACCTAATTCCTCAGGTTGGTATCTGAAAGAAGTTTGGCGTAACAACCCTGTTTGAGCCAGTGGAAATACGTGAGGCCACAGGAGGTGGTCCCATCTCCCAAAGCCCTCAGGTCAAGGAATCCCAACAACTGGAGAAAGCAATTTTAACAAAATATTTAGTAGCATTTAGAAATTTACTTACCTAAGATTTGTTAGAAGGGTTTAGTCTTGGTTAAAAAAAAATATTCCCAAAAATATTGTTGAAAAGGTGTAAAATAAGATGAATAGTGAAGTGTGTGTGTGTGGGTATGTGTGTATAAGCATGCTAGAGAATTCTTTTATCTCATTGAAAGACATTTGATACTTATTAAAAGATTATTGCTTTAAGGCATATTTTGATTTTCTGCCTAAGACTGTGGAGAGTCTTGCTACTGAGATAATAACAAAGAAACCTTAAACATGAAGAAAAATACCCACATGAAAGATAATATGTTCCTTATTAGTAGTGGTATCATTTTCGGTGGGATTACTTCTCTCCAAATATAACAGAAATTTAAAAGTAAAAGCCCATTTCCAGTAAAAAGAGAAACCACACAGTAGTTTTGAACTTTTTTTTTTTTTGTATTCAAAACTGCTGGTGTGTGATACTTCATTAAGCAATTATCATGACTATTTACTTCAAAAATTTATTTACAGTTTCAAGATCTGTGCTAAGGAGAATACAATCAACTTTGTTGCGTATATCAAGACAGAGGGAGTTGGACAAATCTATTAGACATGCCTCAACAATGCTTTTAAAACTACACTTTTTTCTGCTCTTAGATGAAAGCATTTTGGGGAGTCTAAAAGTAATCATGTGCAATTTTAGAATGATTGAAACCTTTCAGAAAGTTGACTATGTATTTGATGTATTTTTTACATTTTTTTTAATGTATGTTTTTTACTTTGGTGTTTCTAGTCTCTCTTTACAGGACCTTTCTGCCCTCAGACCCTGCAGACAGCTGGAGAGTCAAGTCCAGGGTGGAAGAAGAATATTTCAGTCAATGAGATGACACAGCTGCAAATATAAGCTCCTTGTAGCTGCAAACTGTTAGTTTAGAGGAGCAATTTAATTTTTATTGAAGTTAAAGTCCTGGATTGGTTTTGGTGCAGAAGATGACAACCTTCTTCATGGGAAAGTATAAAACAATTACGGTGCATAAAACTAAATAAACAACATAGAAGCAAAAGACCATCCCAAATTTACAGACTCTTCCTAGTTTACAATGTACAGAAGTTTAAATACCACATTAATAACCTCCTGAGCAGGGAGGCACTTGAATGTATGCCTGATTAGTGAAAAGGCACATAAAATTCATTTTTCTATGAAGATGTGCAAATATTTTATTTACTCGGGAGCATTTGCAAATGAAGATTTAGACAGATATTTTCTGTGTTTTGACCTGCACTTATTTCAACAGTATCCATCACTAGAATAACTGTGCTGCCTGCATGAACATGTATATACTCATTTGTATGAACATCGAGGAGCACACTATGTGGAACACATTTAGATGAAAAAAAATACATAAATAAATAAATGTGTGATTTTTTATCCTCACAGAACAGAAAGGTTAAGGGATCACTGAGTGAGGCAAGAAGTGCTTTGGCATTAGAGGAAAACTGCAGATGAAGAGAGTATTATTTTTAATAGCAAAATAAAATCTTTTTTACAGTCAGTACTTCCTTTGTTTCATTCAGGACAGTAGGCATTAGAAAAGGGACACAGCCCCAGGAATGTAGCAACCCAAACCCCATTAAACATGCATGGGGAAGATTTCCAGCCTGCTGTGCAGGGAGTTACATGCCCAGGCTCTGTTAACAACAGTAATTGTGCATATAATTTCCTGTGCGTTGCTCTGAAAATTCACCCTACAGACTTTAGCTCCAAGTAACTCAGCAGCCATTTATTATAGTCCGAGGGTGGAAACCAGAACTTTGAAACTGCAGAATGGCAGCAGTTGCCTTTGCTCCCCTCCCTTTCCCACACTTTTTCCAGCCTCCATACCGAAGGGAAGGTCCAAGAACCAGATCCTCAGACGAAGCAGAAGTGCATCCCCAAAGGATGCAGTGTGTCCTGTGTGGTGATGGCTCCCTGTGCTTGGTCTGGGCTCTGCTGATTTCCTGATGGTCCTTGCTGGGGTCAGCAGATGTCTGATTGTGTGCAGACCTCTTTGGATCCACGTTTCACCTCTGGAAGCCTTGCAGAGGCCTGGGCCTAGAGGGGGTAGTGCAGGTGTGGATGGCCCAAGGAGGAAAGGCACAGCTGCAGTGTGGTGTAGAGTTAACACCCCCAGGTGCCCAGAAAGTGGGAGAGGTGGCAGCTGCCACATGGCAGGAACAAATAAACTCACCTAAAGTGACGGCCTAAAGGTGCTTCAGTATGGGTTTGAATCGGGCTATTGAAACCCCAGAGAAGGGGCTGATGGTGAGGTCCTCAGTTCCTGGATAGGGGAATTGCTTAGAAAAGTTACAAGGACAAAAGGTACAAGTGAAGCTCTGAAAGGAAAGGTTTGCAATATGAAACGCAGCTGACAGTGCTCTGATACCAGGCACTACTGTGAGACATGCCAAGCACCCACAGCTGCCCTGAAAGCTCACAGTTTTATGGGATCAGACCAAAAAAACCACTGAAATTAAAACTTCCTCTCCTGGAAAAGCAGTAAAATGCCAAGCTGCCTTCCCTGGCAGAGAAGCAATTAAAAGTTTGGCTCTATCTGCTTGCAGAAGAGTCAAACCAGAAAGTAAAATGGAACTTACATCTGAGGACACTGCAGAATCAGGGCAAGCCATGAAGGTAATTTGCTATAGATCACTGGGCTCCAGAAGATCTTACAGTGAGTTATGTTGAATAAGATCACCCCCCATCTGGTCCTCTGCACTTAGATACTAATTTAAAAAGTATACAAACTTATCATCCACAGAAGTATGTACACACTCAGGCATCCAAACCGCCATCCTGACTACGAAACAAGAATCCCACCTTGTCCACCATGCTCCTCACCAAACTGCCCCCTCAGCACCAGGAGGAAAAGACAAGAGGAAAGAGCAGAACAAAACCAAGATGTTGTTGGCACAGTGTGCCCATGAGGTTAGGCAGTGATGCACTAATGAATAAGGTTCTCCAGGGAACAATCCCACATCAGTAGGTGGAACGGCTAATCTAATAGTTTTCTTCCATATCTAAATTCTATAAAGGTGTAACTTGCAGCAGGGAGCATGTGATCACTCTTTGAATAAGCAGTGGGAGGGGAAACGATATGTTTAATGGCCAGAATTAGCTTCCTTACACTGGTTTCCTGAGACATTGTGCAGAATATGCAGGCTAAGAGTAGTGTGAGACTTTTTTTTTTTTGATTTTGAAACGGGTACACATCAAATACACCCATCCCCCAGACACAAGAAAATTCTCACCACATGCTTCTGTCCTCCAGACTTACACAGCGTTTTATTGTATGGAATACATCAAAAGAGTTTGGTTCCCTTGTAAAAGTTTTACAGGAAAATCATTGAAGAGCAGTGTAACTTTTCTTTTTTTTTTTCAAATTCAAAACTAGAACCAATGTTCTGGATTCCCACACTTTGGTGTGGACTCAGAGAAAGCTGTGCTTTTCTGTACTGTAGAGCAGAAATACAGACCCTGTATAATTAGAATTGCAGTCATGGCCTGTGGGATCTAGTGATTTGGACATATTTTATTTAACCAGCTTAGTAAAAGGTAATATTCAGCAGCTGTGATCTATAGCAGAATTACAATTTTCAGGGTCAAGGAGGGATTTTGATATTAGGAGGTTGGGCAGAATTGCTGTAAAATCTCATGAGCTGTCGTTAAAAATAAATGAGAAAATAGGTTATCCAAGAGTCATTGTAAGGGAAAAATCAATAGGCAGTGTCTATTCACTTGGGCTATCAAAATCCTTGAAATTTGAACAAAAGTTTCACGTTTAGTGTGCTGTAGGTTTTGAAATGTAAGTGGTGAATGCTCTGTGGGTACAAATTCATTGTGCTGTGCATTCAAACACGGAGAAACCCTTCTGAAGTTCTGGAGTTCTCTATTAAGATAGTGCAGTTCCTTCGTCACCAAGTCAGACATGTAGAACAGTTGCCAGCAAAACTTCAGAAGCAATTTTAGCTAACTGGTGACAAACTCTCTCTTGGAAATACCGCATTTCTTTATCTCACCTTGCTCCTCTGGGGTTCCCTCCCACATCTGGCTCCCAGTGGATGCAGGGAGGGGCTGCAGCCCTGGAGCCCGGGCAACTGCGCGAGCGCACGCGCCCGGCGCGGAACGGCGACCGGCGGAGTTTGGGAGTGGGCATTATTGATCATTTGGAGCAGTACACATAATTGATATGGAAAGGGAGTATCATCCTCATTCAGAAACAATTAACTTCCCCACCAACACAGCAGTTCAAAGAAGACTCAGCCTTTTAAATATGAATGAGCAGAATTTCAAAATATGCAACTATTAGCTATTACAATGTACACATGGAGTAGGATTTTTTTTTTTTTTTAATATTCTTGTGGCTACCAAATTTAAGTGTGATGTGGATGCAGATGTCCAGGAGCCCAAGTCATGCATAGACTCCAATCAGTCAGAAGTGGGGAGGGGAAAACGAGAGGTTCACACTGCTCTTGTATTGTATTATTTTATTTGAGCCACAGCCTGAAACAACCCAAAAGTCCAGTTAATTCCTGGTTCAAGACAGGAAGACAACTGACACTTTACAGAACATACAAGAATTAGCAGAAAACACTCATTGCAAATGGACAACCAAAAGGAAAACCTTTCCGCAAAGCTCAACAACGCTGAGGAATTCAACAGACTCTTCTGCAGCAGCCAAATGAAGATTTGTACATTGTTAATTTGATTGCAGAAGGTGCATGTTAAATAGAAAAGAACTGAGTTTGTCACTGTCATCTGAATCCATTCAGTCAGTGCAACAAAGGTATATTTAACTAAAATATGAAACAGACTTGCTAACACCGCATTATTTTCTCAGGCTTACAAAGTTAAAAAAAAAATTAAACTGAATATAAATGACTTTGAGCATTTTTTATGACACCCACAGCCTAAGTGATCCAGATAATGTAATCTAATCATCATTAGAAACCATGAAATTACAATTCCCCTGGGATGGATATTTATCTCTCTGTTACATACAGAAAGGCGATTAATTAGTAGCTCTTTCAGTGTTTAACATTACTGTGTACGGAGGCTGATTAAAATCTAACTATAGAACAGCTATGATAGCTAACACGTAATCTGGGGAAAGTTTAGCTCAGGCACCAAGAAGCACCTTAAAAAGAAAACTTAAAAAAATGTACTCTTAGAAGTAGGTAGATTCAAAGCCAAAACACAGGCTTCCTTCTAATTTCTACTACACACAGCAATCATGACAATTACTGAGATTTCAAAAACCTCAATATTCAAAATAACTAAACCCACATCAAATATTTTTGCAAAGTGGTACAATTCACAAAATACCCCTTTTTTTTTTTTTTGAGAAAAATGTACAGAACACAGTTGTGAAGGGAATCACACTGTCTTGAATATCTTATTTTGAGATTTTAATAGGAGAGATTGCCAGGGTGTGTCTGTGTATGTCCTGTATGGACAGCACAGCATGCACACACTGTGTGGGCTAAATTCATATTTCTGGTGTAATTTCACTGTCTTGTGTGGAATGCACCAAAGATGTGTCAATGTGTGTGTACAGACAGTTTCCTCCAGGATCTCACGGGGGAAAAGAGGACATGGATAATTTCGCTTTGGGAGGAATAAACAGAGGCAACTTTAGCAGGTTTGCTTCCCAGAGCATTCCTTTTGTGAATAAAAATACAGAGGAATTTCATGCAAGGGCAGCTGAAAAATCCACTAGTTGTTATTTTGAAAATAATTTCTTACTTTAGCGTCACTGTACCTAGGTACGGGAACTAAGAGGTTTGGGCTGGTTGAGAAGAGAGAAGAAGCTTTGAAAGCAAATGTGAGCAGCTCAGCAGAAACTCCAAGGTAACCCTGGTTATGTTTAGTTTTTTGAAACTATCAGCTGAGACCATAAGTCAGTATTGGACATAGGTTGTATTTTAGTGAGGACACACAGAAAGAAATTGGAAGTACCTTTAAAATGCAGCGTAAAGAAAGGACACTTTACCACCCCCACAGCCCCCCAGTTTAGGTCCCAAAGAACTGAGCCACTGATTCCTAATCCTCTCCATTGCATCAAGTATTGTGTAGATGCTGCTCTCTTCTGGCTGCCTACACAAATTTTAATATGTAAAATGTTAATAAAAAGTGAAATAAAAGGCTGAGAACAATCAAATATGGCCTCAAAGTGCTGAGGGCAATGGAGGCACCTCCAAGGCCTTGTTGGGGAGAGGTGACCTATAACCAGTCACCTCATAGTTCTGATCCTACACCACATGGGCCACGACCTCCTTCAAAATTTCTCTCCTGTCTTCCTGAAGACCTCACTCAGGATGACCCATGTTCATATTTGGAGGCAAGGGGAAGGCACACACTTATTTTTCAGGAGAAAATTAAGATGGAGATGGGCAGCACTGTCTACTGTGGGCAAACCATGCAGGGCAAGGGGCCATCTCACATCTCATGACAACCAGAGCTCAGTTTTGTATTCTTACAAAAAACAAGGACAACTGAAACCCAGTGAGAAGGTTTAAAAGAAAAAAAAAAAAAAGAAAAACATAAAAAAAATTCTAAACTCTCAAATGATCCTTGCATCAGGACAAGGATCTTCAAGCCTATCCAGCACAAAAAGGCTGCCAAAGCAGGTGTATCAGGGGTCAGGCCACCCCTTCAGAGCAGAGGAGGAACAAGATTCCTTTGAATAGGTTGGAGGTGGGAAATAAGAGGTCACCGTGGCATCCCATTGCTCCACTGTGGGACACAACAGGGTAGGACATTACTGGGGTCCAAGATGACCCGAAGATGGCTGACTTCTTTCTACCTTCTAGTTCCACACTACAGACGTGTCCCTGTCAGGTACCTCTGACCACCCTCTCTGCAACTGAGATTTCCTCAGTCCCGTGCTTCAGAGGAGGTGCCACACCCTGCTCCATCCATCTCATGTGCCCATGTGGTGACATCACATAACCATTGCCTACCTGAGAAAGAAAGAGCTGCTCTGAGGGCAGGTGACAGCTGTGGGTAGTGTGAGTTCAGACTGTCCAACAGCACCCAAGTCACCAGTCCAAGCTGCAGGACAGTTCAGGCTCTGTGTGAAAGCCAAAACATCTCATCCTAGAGACAGAGGAAACAACCAACACTGATCTAACTCCACACTAATGCATCGTCCTCTTCAAGGTTCTTGAGAGATCAAATAAATCTTTAACTCAAGTTATTTCTGGCTATGTCCTATATACCTGGAGCCCTGGTGACCACGCAGCCAGGACACACGGCTGGGGCTGGAGCCCCATGAAGGTGAGAAGTGCTGTCCCTGTGACACATCAGCTGGTTTTGGAGGCTGAGGACGTGCTCTCTGTGCCGCGTGTTTGCGTGGCACTGGTTTGCTCCTGCGGCGGGAAGGAGAGGAAGTGCAGTCCTCACAGCATCTGCGAGACTCGCAGGGATATCTGTTACAATTCATTAAGTAGTGCTCTAAGAAGTTACAATACTAACATTTCAACACAGTTTCCAGAGGGAGTCTCAGAAACTACAGGAAAAGCTGACAAGTTTCAATCCATTTATCAAAGGACTCCAAGACAGATGAAACAGCAGAGCTGCTTAGTGAGGAATGTCTCTCTTTCTGGGTGTCCAGAGCATTTCAGTAAATAAAAAGCTCTTTAAAAATAAGTCAATACAATGGAATCCCTTTTGCCTTTTGCCAGCACTTGTATTACACTTATACCCAAATGACCCTCCTACCTGTAATACTGCAGCATTTACATACACATCAAATGGGTGCTTTTCACTTACATAATACATTTAATCCAGGGATTACCGAGAACATTATATATTAAACATTACACCACCTTGTGAGGTAGGTTAGCATTAATGAAATTGTGGTGGGTAAACTGAGGCACAGGCCAGCTTTATTATTTGCCTGTGGTCCAGAGGCAATCAGCAGAAAAGTCATTAAGATGCTGTTCAAACAGCAGACACACATATGCACCTACTTGTATGGGTAAAATAGGCTGATCCACGTGTTCTAAAGCAACTTCAGCTGCTCATCTGGAGACACTCAGGTCTTGATTTTTTGAGGGCAGAAGAACAAAAGGCAAATAGGAAAAGTCAAAAAGCACAGAAAGCAAATGTTTGCTGTTAGAAACATATTTTTTGTATGCCAAACTGTTTACACAAAACAAAAGGCATCCAAGACTGAAGGACACTTCAGACACTGGTCTCCAATAATTTGATTTTCTGAGTAAAGATTTTTCTAGACCTGCAACAGGGGTTTTGTTAGGTTTTTGTTCAATAACGTTGGTTTATATTTAGCTTTCGTACAGCAGAGAAAAAAAAAATCTTTGGTTATGGTCTTTGAGCCAAGCATCTAGGATGAAATTTTCAAAAGCACTCAACAGTGGCTTTTGAAAACAGAATTAGGCTAGTTGCTGAGACAAGCTTTGAAAGCCACCCCCTACCTCCTTTAGCATTTTAACTGAGAGCTGATTTCCTCGGCTATGGTACTGTTCCCTGTTTTAGTCTCCCCATCTCATGGCCTTCACCAGTATTGCTGAGGCAAGTTGGATTTAACACCAGGAAAGCAGGCAGGAGACAAGCAAGGAGGGAGCCTGTGGTCATGACCTCCCCAGCAGGTCTGCTGCCCCAGAGTGCTGTAGCTGGACACAGGGATGCTCCCTGGGTGGCTCCCACTTTCCAGCCAGCCTTTGTTCTCTTTGTGGGAGCCCTGGCTAATAGAGGTGTACACCCTTCGCCTGATGGGTAGGTGAGGCTATAATTACCTCGGTAATAAGGTCTGATTCTTCCCTGCTCTGCACCTCCTTGGCCGGCCAGGAATACTTGTCTAAAGTGGGTGCAAAATGCTACCAGATCAGAAAGATGACATTTTACATCAATGGAAATGACCAGGTGTAAGGAACAAAGGCCTACATAACAATGCTCTCAACTCTGTTGTCCTTTAATTACAGTAGCTCCTCCAGCGATGACACTAATGAGGACTTGTTTCCTCAGGGTTGGATTCTCTAGTATCTAAATGGCATGTGAGCTTTTCCTGGGGAGAGAGGCATTTATAATTTCTTCCTCCCAGGTAGTGTCCAATTTGGGTGGATGTCACACTGCAGCCTCTCTTGGTGAGGATGCCAGTGGGACATCGCTCCTCTTGGCTGCTGATTTTCCTAAAATCAAAATAAATTTTTGAGGGCTCTGCTCTCCTATTACATTTGGCTGAGTTTGGTCAAAGGCTCCAGTTTGGCAGGGAACAGGAAGACAAATTCATCAAATGAGACAAAGCAAAGGCATAAGCCTCTTTCTTCTAGGAAGAGAAGATTAAATATTATTTTTTATTTAAAAGCAAGTTTTCTAGTGGTGTGGTAAACTCAGTGGGTATTTTTTTGCTTCCTTGGAAGGTATGCCTGGCTGCAACTCCTGCAACCAGTATCAACAAAAGGAGTATGTACAGACAAATACATGCAGGCAGGACATGCAGCTCAGGCAACAAGCAGTGTTACTTAGCTGGCTACAGAAGAGAGCTGGAAAGTTCATTAAATCCACAGAAGCAGCGATCGCGTTCACTGGGGACAGTGCTGACCAGACAAGGTCATGGGTCTGAACGGAGAAAGCAACTGAACAAAGAAGCAGCAGTAGAAGGTTTTCTTTGGGTTTGGTCCAGGAGAGCAGTCACAACATGGCAGCCAGCAGGAGGCATGCACCATAACGCTGGCAATGCAGGCTTGGCAGCCTGGTCCAGACCTCTCTGGCCACAGGACAGCAGAGACAGCCCCTTTCCTGTACAGAGTTTAATGGCTCAGAACCACTTAAGGCCCTCAAAGATGTGTAAAACTTCCACTTTCTAACACCACTTTCTGGCAGGACAGACATCCAGCTAATGCCTTCACTTTGCATACTCCTGAACATTCCATCAATGAACAGGCACCGGCCTCGTGAGGAACCTGACACTGCCTTGCAGAGTCCACATCTTTCACTGGTTAAGCCACCACCACCACCTGGTATCTCTTCCTGTGATAAAGCCAAAACACCGAGGGAATACCCAGGCTGCACTGCCATGACTGCAGGATAAATCTGCAGCAGTTCCCCACACAGTGCCTGGGTGGTAGAAAGATACCAGCTGTGGGTGACACAACTCCTCACACTTAGCCTACCCCACAGAATAAGCAACATTTGTAGATTTAGAGATTTTTTACCAAACTACTGTTGCCTGGGGAAGAGCAGACTATTCCCAAATGCACCCTGGGATGCCTCTCCAACTGCAGACACCATTTTACTTATACTTGTGCACAACAGTCTCCCAAGCAGGTTTTCCAACCGGGAGAGATAATCACATCTGTATGTTAGTGGGAGACAGAGAGCTGCACAGAGCGAGGGCTGGGAGCTCCCCCTCTCTGTGTCTGTCCCTGTTGAACTTGTCTGGTGTGAGATGGAGACAGAAGCAACAGATCCCAACAGTACCAACCTGTTACAGCCATACCTTCAGGAAAAGTCCAAGAAACTACCAGTGGACCTTCCTGAGCAACAGATCAATACAGAGCTTCGTATCAGCTGCGCCGTTATTCACGCCAAAGGCAGTTGTTTGGATGAAGGGATGAAAAGTGCACAAGTTCACCGGTTCTTAGTGTATAAGCTCTTTCCCCCCCACCTCCTCCTGCAGATGCCTTCATTATTTATGTGTGACAAATAAAAGACAGCAGTGGAAGATGCTAAAATGTTTCTCAACGTGCACCTCTGTTTCCTGACATGCACAGGCCAGGACTGTGCACCCAGGCCAGGCTGTGAGCATGGCGACGAGCTGGTGAGCCACTGCTTAAATGCACAGAAAACCCACTGCCAGGCAGTAGTTGATGAAATATTCACCTGCTACATGCCTCTTTCCCCACGTGACTCCAGAAGTGACAAATTATGCCAAGGAAGTGCAAGGGAGCTTCGTTGATTTGGATGGATTTGCTCTGCATCATCCTGTGATAATACGTCATTGCACCTCGCTCGCCACTTCTGCCGTCATCCCTGCCCAGGGACCCATCGAATGCAAACTGCATTCAGATGGATTGAATAAGAAAAGATCAAAACTGACTATTATAAAGCAAAGGGAGCCTAACATGTACCCTGCCTTTGACTGTTTCTTTTTTTACCATCTTAAAATTCTCCTGAAGCTTCTCCTTCCATAAGAGGATTATTTACAACCAACAATTGCAACTACAGAGACAAAATATACTTAGAGATAGATACTTATTTTCCTATAAAAAGTAGCAGTTATTTTTATCTGTTTCAAAACAAAATCTTCCATGGTTTCATAAAAAATCCTAAAAAATGCCAAAACACACGCTGTCCCCTCCAAAAAAAAACCAAACAAAAAGCCTGAACCCACATCCTCCTCAAGTTTATCATAAGCTGTCAAGTTGCTAGAAACAGAACTGTGTCACTTCCACAGCTAACAACTTTACTGGGGATCCACATGTATCTCTTTTCCCCCCCTACAAAAGTCCTACCAGATTTTGAAATGTGAGTGGTGCAGTTCAAAACAAAAAAATAAAGGGACATGGATATATTTTTTTTTTTATTTAGGATGTGTGCAAAAGTGGTTCATTTACGACTACGTAAAAAAAAAAAAAAAAAGGNCGTAAAAAAAAAAAAAAAGAGGGGATATAAATATTTATGATTGGAAATTTCATTATTTAAAATTATTCTATAAATTTGCTAGTAACTCGAAGATGAATGCCTGCTGTACAGTTTGCAAATTAAGTACCATTATTTTTCTCTTCTGCACTTGAATATTACTCACAGCTAAAGTCATTTAAAGGGGTTAACATCAGCCTTAATTAAATATTAAAGTGTGCCTGTACCTGCTGCTATTGTTGCCCTTAGAATAAGATATAACCTATTTTTGACAAGTTTTCATCTTTCTCTGTGGAAGACGCTACATGAAACCAAATCAGTGGCAAAGAGGAGGGTAATGAATAATCTATTTCATATTCCAGCAGTACCCAGAGCTCTGAGTGGAAAAATATTCAGTCAGATGATAGTATGAGGCTGCTGAGGTACCACATGACGCAGCTAATGTTTAAATAATAATAATAATAATAAAAAAAAGCGATAAACAAATCATTAGCCCTTAACAGTTGTTTAATGCAATTTGTTAATGAACGTAATGGTGGGGACTAATAATGAAAGAAAATAAAAACGTCTAAACAGGCGCCAAGTTGCCAGTGATGCTCAATTATTTCCTTGTCAAGTTTTTATGATTTAATGAGCTCCTCTGGGACTGACGGCTGTCAGTCAGTCGTGACTTTTTGACACCATTACAACTTCAAATACAGCAGCAGGCAGGCTGTTTTCCTCGGATTTGAAATACTGAAATGATCTGACAGGTTTAAAGAAAAGATGTGCAAAAAAAAAGGAGAGAGAGAGCGAGAGAGAGAAATAGAAAGAGACACAGTTGCTTTTTCTTCCTTTTTCTTTTCTTTTTTTTTTTTTTTTTTCTTCTATGNGGCAGACAATCTCTGGATGCTGTTTGGTAATGAAAACCCAATCACAGAGGTCATTATCTGATGAGGTTTTCTTGGAACTGGCAGGGTTTTTTTTTCTTTATTTCTTTACTTAATGATAACCCTCGATGGGTTTGCCCCGCATGGGATGGTCAGAGCCGCACAATTTTGTTCACCATTAATTTCAGCCTTTGAAGCTCAGAGCTCTGAAGCAGCAGCAAAGAAAACCCCCCACCAAGCTGGCTCCAAAATAAGACAATCCAGCCTGCCTTAAACAGAATAGCAAATGGCCTCCCATCCCAGAGATGGGAACTGACGTCAGTCAAGCTACATTTTCTGATATTTCCCCAAAACGTATAGCATTTAAAACCCTTTAAAACTTAAGAGTCTTTAATTAAATTGCTTTTGATTTTGTATCAGTGCAGAATTAGTTTATTTATTCTGCGAGCCCAGCTGTTTAGCAGGGATGGATTTCGCACACAGCACCACGCGTGCGTTTTTTAATTTGTCGTTTCTCCACAAAGGCTGGCAACATTAGAAACACTTTGCTCTTTGAGGTTTACATTTGTAAGCACTTGGATTCATTCACAGATGTGCTGTAAATGTGACCAAACTGGTCCAGGGGAAGCCTGGACCTGGGGGTGTCACCCTACCTGTGGGTGGCTGGAGCTGTGCTCTCAGTTGAAGTCACTCAAACCCCACCAAAATATGTGGATTTGGTGAATTTCACCTGCATGCTTCCCAGGCCAGATGAACAGGGATGAGAGAGAAGTAATGATGTGTTTTGAAGAGTGTAATGTCCACCTGAGCACTATTTTACATGTGGGGAGAACACGAGGATGCAAAGCAGGCACAGAAGAGTTATTAACAGGTTAGTATGAGAAACATAGCGATGGCAGGCTCATCAAAAGTGAAGATGAAGGCTTTGCCTGGCAGTCTCTCTCTCTCCCTCATTCCTATCTGAGTGGATGTATCTGATGTGACACTATGCCCTAGATTTATACTGGGATAAGGAAAACTAGCTTCCTTTCAGCTTTTTGCTGATTCCAGCAGGTGGCTAGATAGAGGGCAAAACCTAGTCATAGGTCACTGTTAAGATCAGTAGTCATGAATCAATTCCCCTGATAGTTAAATTATTGAAGCAATGAGGAGAATGTCTAGGCAACAGACGGAGCTTAAGATTTCCTTCTTGACAGTTTTCTGCTTTACAAAATATGCATCTCCTAATTTGCCGAGCTGAGGATAAATATCTGCTAATGCTGCCAGGCTTCATCCTAATTTGTCTGAACTCAGCTCTGTGCCATCACTCGAAGCTAACGGCCAGAGCTCTGCTTACACAACCCAAAGTGCTCAGTTTGAGCGCCTGAAGGCTGGAAGCTGAACACCCAAATCTTTCTGTGTCTGAGAGCCACCTGGTAAATGCCACACACCTGGCAAGGATGAAAGGGGAGGATGCCCCAGGAGGTGGCTGGGGAGGGTCCCATGACCTCGTGACAATGCAGGGCCGTCAAGGTGAGGAGCTGAACATGACTGTGCTGCACAGAGCAACACCTCCTGAAACCTGGGTCTGGACTACCCAGGAGCTTTTGTTCCAGCACCATCTTAAGGCCAGCAACATGAGCTGGTAGAGAAACCCAGCACATAAACCACTTCTAAACTTTGTTGTGAGCTGCATGTAGCACTCAGACAGCAGAGTTGACCCTACATGCTCTCATTTGTTTCAACAGAGCACCATTTTTCCTGTGGATCCTTTTATTCGACATTTATCACCCTCTTACTATGTCTTAGCTGTGGCATCAGTACCACATCTTTTTAACTGAGTTATTTGTTTCCATGTAGAGAAAACAATGACACATTTAGGGCCAAAATCAGCCTCCAGGGACAGCACAACAAATTGGCAGAGTCCACAGGGATGCCAAAACCCCAAAAGTACTAAGGCACACATGAAAATTCAGTGCTCAGCGCCTGCCTAATGTGGGGAGAATTTAAAAGTCACCAGATTTTTATTTCATTGAACGTATTTCGGAAACATTTCATGGCTTAAGTTCATGGGCTTAATATTCCTCTCCATTTGCAATATTTGTAAGGGACTGCAAATAATGAATTTAAGTTATTATAAAAATATGAACTTCACCAGTGATAGACCTTTGTTGGAGTTGCAAGCTTAAATATAAGCCAAATGACCTCAACCTGTCTAAAGGAGAAGCACAGCCAACAGGAAAAGAGAAACAGCTCATTTACACACAGGTAGATGAAACTATGATATATTATATCAGCTAAAAGCATATATAAATTAACATTTTTACAGTTTCTGTTTAAAAAGGGGAATATCACATCAGAATTTAATACACTCAAAATATTCCAACATGCAGTCTCAACATAGTCAGGTCAGTATTAAAAATCTAGATTGTTTAATGCACTATAATCACACATTTGTTGCTGAACTATTACTTAGGATCTCTTTTCAATCAGCAACAAATAGATAAGTATCTTTATATATCTTTATTAAGGGCCTAGTGTGTAATGCTTATCAGTACATATATCAACACTGGAAGTAAAAGAGATTCAACAGATGGGCTGTAGCCACAACTATATTTTAGGTAAGTGATGCATTTTCATGACCTTGGTGAAAGTAGAATTGCTTTGAATAAGCAGAAAAGAAAGCTTAACTTTAAACAAAAAAATTGTTAAATTGAGTTTTGGATTTACTTCATATATTAAACACCATCCTAATGTTGCCCTCTTTTTAAAACTAGCTACTGCTCTTAACCAGGTTACATCTACTACAATAATGCCTGATTGGGAGTTAGTCACAGGAGACAGGTTCACTTTCTACATCATTTGGTCTCTGCTTTACTTAAATTCTAAATCACAGAAGGTCAGATACTGCTTAATATTCATACACTCTGCACAGCACAAGAAAAGTGCAAAGACCCCTCTTCCCTCAAGAAACTCTGGCAACTTATAGGCTAATTGTCTGTGGGTGAATTTGACACACATTAAGTCTTTTTATACTAGAACAAGCCCTCACTCCAACAAATATTAAGATCCTGAAAACACTCAGATAAGGACAAATATGTAAGAAAAAAATAGCCCCACATGCCATCAACTATGCCATCAATAATACAAAATATTTTACACCACTTGCACCTGAGTTGAAGAGTGGAAAAGAGAGGGAGACTCTGTCAGTGCAAGAGAATGATTCATGTGACCACTTTGTCTTAATTACTCAGAACAAGCAGTTTGTTGCTGTTTAGTGAAGAACAAAGATATCAGCGTCCTCTGACAGAAAAATAAATAGCCATCATGGTGGTGAAGATGATGATGACTGCCAGAACAACGATCAAAATCCGGTTTTGGATGATCCTGGAAAAAAGCAGAAGAGACAAAAAAATTGTAGTGAATAAAACAAAATAAATCAAAATAGCAGAATATATATAAAAAATTATAAAATGAGGTGCACAAAAAAAGTGGAGAAAAGACACATGCCCATAAATTCAATATTTCCTCTACTATTCTGTTTATCTTGATTATTTTTTACTTCTCTCAATTTCCAGTGCTTCCAACCATATCTTTATGTAGCTATTAAATCCAACTTTTTTATTCAAGAAAGTAGACTTTTCTGAATTATGCATACATTTATAAACATACCAGAATAAATTAAATAAATTATGTTACAATTTATTAACCTTCTGAGAACAAATGAAAAAAATAGTGTTCAGTCAATGTAATCCAAGCAAGGTGGTCTGTAATAGTAAATATCATTATATTTTTTAAAACCATTCTGAAATCTTCACAGTGGTTTTAATCTGAAAAGAAACAATTTATTAATTTTCAAGGGATTTTGCTATTAAGGAACAAGATTTCAAGGAAACACATGTCAATGAGACACTCACTTGTACTAAAATACCAAGGGAAAAGTACAAAAGATAGTTTTGAAGAGAAGGATGATATAAAGAAGCAAGTGTCAAACTGTGAAGCTTATGTTGTAAAAGCATCTCTTGTCTCTGTAGCATACCTTTACTTATGGTAATAGGCAATGTTACATTTCTATGCAGTATGAAAAAAATGGAGATTAGTGAAAATAAAAAGATGCCAGAAGTACAAAGTCCTAAAATTTTGTTGGGAGAAATTTCTGCTTCTAAAAATCGGTCATCACATCACTTCAGATTTTTCCTAGAATTAATAGGTCAATTAAAATTACTAAATCAAGAAACAGTAGAATTTGAGGCATTTTATGGGAGGATTTTGGATTGCAAGAATTCACTGTTTGTTGTTCCATTTTCACAGAAAAGGAAGAATATTTTCACAGGCTCTTCACAAATAGGGACTTTTGCAAAACATATCTGTACATGAAGCTTATCATCAGAATTGGAGAGGTATAGGAAAAAAATCCAACAGCCAAATGCAATAAAAGCACTCCAAGTTATATTTTTTTTCTCCTGTTTCTGCAAAACAAAACAAAGTCTTCAAGAACCAAACAATGGTAAGAAGAGGTAAAACTGTGTTTTATGAAACATCAAACCAAGTACAACTTGAAGACAGGGAGTGTAATGTGTTAAAATGAGCATATTTCACGCAGTGAAAGAGAGAAGAAACTCCTGACAGCAGAGGGGAGTTTTTCTTGGGCAATGTTTTTCATTTGGATGCGGGTGGATATACATATAAATTATACTGGAAAGTGTAAAGAAAAATGTAGTTTTAACCAACTCCAGCGCTCTCCTTGCTTACCCCCCACCTAAAGGAAAAGCAGTAAATGGATGGATGAAAACTGTCACATCAGACAGACACCCTCCCCTGTGACACTCTAAAAGGACTAGCTCTCTATCCTCCTGACAGGTTACAAAATGATCACATTTGCTGACACGTCTTCCGCAAAACTGCTTTAGTGTTTGTGTCCACTTTCCTAGCAGGAGATGAATGGGCTGCTTTGTCCTCATTTATCACTTAAAGCTGAACTAAGATCTGTCTCGTTTATTTTTCCCTTCCTCACTAGAAAGGCTCAACCACAGCATTAATTCTTTTGCGATGACAGCTAATTCAAACTTAACAGGCAATATTTACTCTGCCAAAAGGATGAGGAGGAGGGAGGGATGTTTCTCACTCTTTTTTTCCCTAAAAAAAAAAGTGTACCAGGCTAACAAAATAAAGCTAATTAAGGGCTTTTGGTTCTTGTTGGTTTGCACTTCAATTTAACACCTGAACTTACAAGCTTCTCTTTTGTGGCGGGGTGTGACATTCTCTGCCAAACACCTGATAACAAACGATTTGCCCGGGCAAATGCATGAAAACCAGAATATATATTTACTCACTCGCCCTCATCACTCCTGAAAGGACACTCAGCAAAATTGAAACTCAGCAGTGAAATAGATTAAAAGCATGAAAACTCTTAAAACATTCAGCCTTAAGTAATACACAGTGCAGCTGGCTTGACAACCATTTTATTTGTGGGATGTGGGCCCCAAGGCATCCATAATGCTAATTTACAAAGGATTAACTGTGAGTGAAACTCGCTTAATCTAACACATAGTTAGGCAAAGGCATACATAACATACTGAGTGTTTAAATCAAGTCCTCCTATCTCTGGCCCACCAAAAAAAAATCACTGCATCATCTGAGAAGCAAAACTACGGAAAAATAAAAAAGAAGCATCAAGTCTCCCAGATGCTTTATTTTTAATACCCTGTCAGTACACATCTGATTGCAACATTATTTAATCAGTGTCCAAGAAAACACTGAGTGAGGCAAGCCACCACCTGTATCTGCTAATTGAAGGTTCACTTACGGTGTGAATCCAGGAAATACATATCAAAGTTCAATTTCTAGGAATCTGAATTAGTCTGCACAGTGCAGCAAAAGAATATCATATTAAAAGGAACAAATTAATCATGAAATAGGATGGATGTTATCAACAGATTCCTACACTGAAACATTATATACTTTTAATATTCAAGACCACAGTTAAAGATTAATTTTATATCTTTAAAAAAAGAATAACACCGAGTTTTACTGTTTTCCTTTCAAGTGAGCAAGTAAAATTAAACTAACTGCACACTGCCCAAGGGATGGGGCCAGGAGAAGAATGACAGAGCTCTTTGGCAGCAGCAGGACAGTCCTGAGGAGGACTCAGTGGTGCCTGTTGAAATCTGAGTCTTAGAGCTGCTGCTAAGACAGAGAACACAAGTTCTGGGTGTCAGCACATTTCAGATCTCAAAGTCAACAGGCAAGGACGACCCTTCACAGTAAAGAAAAAACGCAGAGGAAAGGGGGTTTTGAGTGATCCAAGACACTCAAGCCAGCTCACAGTTGTAGAACAATGGTTGGCATTGGCAGGACCCATCTGTAGGGAAGCCTATAGTACTGTCACAGCCAGACACTGCCAGTGGGTATTGCTCTAGGCAAAGCATCAAGGAATTTAAATGGGGGAGGGAGTGATAATACCAAAGGAGAAGAAAATGGGGCCTAACACTCGCTACAAAAAAATCCCAAAGGCTAACATGCTCACAAGAAGCAGATGATAGTCTTTTATCTCTATTACACCTTAAATTCAAAAAAATCTGGTGAATGAGGAAGCCCAAATTTTTCTTTGAAAATGCAAAGCATGTTTACAGGGTAAATAATTTAGAAAAGAACATATACTTGAAAGAAGACACCCATTGAAACATCCATGGCTAAAATGCCTGAAGGCAAAAACTTGTGCATTTGCATGCTGCATTTTATTAAGTTAGCACACTGTAGCTTTAAAAGAATGCATGGCCAAATTAAGAGGAATGTGTGACTGAAACATCAAGGATTCCTCAAGTTTACATTATGAATCACAGTGCTGTTGATATGAGATGAATTAACCATTTAGTTGATGCAGCTCAGGCACTGAATTCACACCAAGTTCTGCTGGAGCCCTGCACGGGAGCTCGTTAACAGCCAATGTCTACTGTTCCTTTCATACTCGAGCCTCTAGGAGCACAAGGGCTCATTCTACTTTGAGTTAGAAGAGATGAAAAATCTGTGCTTTTAAACCAAGCTCCATCTAGTTTATTATGGACAGCAGCCCAAAATATTTGGGTGCAAAACCACACAGAAACCGTAACTAAAGCAGACGCAAGGGTAATGTTAACTGACGCACTGGAAGAGCACTCTGGGCTAACAACACAGACAGCACATCCCTCTCCTCACGAGATTCCTTCTGCTCCACCTGTCCAGATGCCTGTCCCTTTATCCTGGTCACAGCACCTAATCTCCAACCACTGCTGTGCTGGAGGGTGCCTCCAGCCAGTGCCAAATTCAGGACACCGTCCGCTTTTGAGGATCACCTCCATGCTGCACGGGGCAACCACCGCTCCGCAGAGCAGGTCTCACATGTGCTACCAAACACCGATGTCCCCAGAAAATCTGTTCCACTCACTCCTGCCCTGGCAGAAACTGTGCTGCCTTTCCACATTTCAAATCCCCAAAGGGTTCGCGCCCGTCCGTAGCTTCACACACACACGCACACAATGGGTCTAACTCTGTTTGTGCCATGTTTAGCTCTGCTCCGTATAAACACAAAGCAGGTCTCCAATAAGCTTTTGCAAACCTTACATTAAGGATGCCAACCGTGTTTAAACCTTTTTATAAAACTGCATTCATTAGCAGGGGAGTGCACGACATCTATATGGGTTCAGCCTGATGTCTTGCACATGTCTTACTGCCTGATTGACCAGCATTGAATAATGATGCCTTGCCATTAAGCACTGATGGTACAATAACAATTGTCATGAAAATTAGCAATCACGGTAACATGTTAACAAAATGCAGGATATAAATGAACCAGTGCAGACTCTGGGTGCATAAAAAGTGTGTCCTTAACTTGAGGACTACAAATAAAATACTGCGAAAAATTTCCTACAGAAGCTCAACTCTGACACTGCTACAAATTAAAAAAAAATCAAAACCAAACAAATGGCTTGGGGGATCAGTTAGCACACATTCATTACAACACAGGGCTTTATTCTTAAAGGAGGCATCTTGAAAAATAGTGTCCTCAAGAACACAGACTGATTGATGACAGAGCACTGTCCAACAGTGTTTCACTGTAATATGTATTTATGATTTAACTAGAAGTGATTCCTATCAGTTTACTGGACAGAAAGCCTTGTTCTCTGTACACAAAATCGTATCTTAAATGGTCACTTCGAATACTTGGCTATTGCATTTTTTGTGTCCTTTTATTTCTGATTGGCAGTTTTTGCTAACATGAAAGAAAATAGGTGCATGCAAATCAGTGGCAAGTGATTTTTAAGTGTCCAATATTCATGTGTAAATCAGCAGATTCAAACAAACACTAAGTGTGGGTCTAGTCACACAGGCAAAAACATACCAGGCAAAATTAAATGTGCATTTAAAGTAATATAGCTATACTCATATGGCTTCTGGACAGACACAATATTACTATATATAAGGACATCCTTGTTATGATGAGTTTTCAAATGGAAGCACTAAACCCCACACAAGGGAAAAAAAATGTTATGATTGGTAAAAAGCCTTAGATACATAATGATAAATCTCAAGTTCAGGGTGTCTGGGGGCTGTTCAATCATTCCCATCTTCAGGTTTAAGAATGCTTTTCCTAAATAAAAGCAACTGCAAAGAATGAGACAGGCTGTGGCAAAAACATAAAGACATGGCAACCTACTGTAATAAAGGAGTAAGAGAACCCTGCCTAGCAGAATTACAGCTGGCTTGAGACCTTTCTCATCATTAATGACTGAAATTAGCAAAAAGAAATACTAGTGAAAAAAATATCTGCACAACTTGCATATGACTCCTTAGCCCTCTTCTAGCTGACCATGGAAGAAATGAAGAATTTAGAAAACACTCAAGTTTTTTTCCCCTTTCCCACCACAAACTCTGAAAATAAGTCCAAGTCTTTATGTTCTCAAGCCAGAAGACCTAATTACATTGTAATTGATATTGTATATTTAGATGTGAAAAGGCTTTGGAGGTAGAGGAGAGAGGATGGGACTCCCCATGGCTTACTGGGGACAACTTCCTGAGGTCCACCTTCAGTCTGCAGGCTGTTCCCAGCAGAAACCTCTTTTGTGTTCTCTGAATTCCTCCCCAAAGGTGCCTCTTTGTAAGAACTTGGGAAAATCCATTAAAAATTGCTGAAAACTGAGCAGATAACGAAATGAAACCCTCAAAAATGGAGGGCTGGAAAATAAGAAAGGATGGGCTTTTTCTAGCTCATTTTTTAGCAGGGTTTATTGAAAGAGCCAGGCCATACAGGGCACCTAAGAGTTTGTTGATAGGGCTGAGGAATTGTGCAGTGCTGTGTCTTCTAGCTTTAAAGTTCAGTCTTAAGGACTGAGGCTGTCTACTTGTAATAACATGGATACCAATCTCTAGTTATAATATTACACTCAAACCACATCAATGTGTTTCCACCTGGGCCCTGAATGAAAGAATGAGTCATGTAATAACAGGTGCAGGGAAGTAGTCACACTATCCCACTTTAAACATCTAAATTATATCTAGCTAATCTCTCTCAGCTCTCTGTATATAAGCTCAAGTCCTGCTCTGAACTGCCCTCTCTTTCTCCTGGCCATATATGCACCCCAGTAGTGCTGGTCAGCGAGGTTAGCTGGCTAGGTTAGGTGCCTACAGCATAGGAACGAATACCTCTAAAAGCCTGAACATGAGGCCCAAGCACAAAAGCTTGCCAGCTCTGAAGGCAAAATCACATAGAAAGGCGTTAGCATATTGTAAAGTGTGTGTAATCTCCCATTAATCAGAAATATTGCAGAGATGAAACTCACCAGTGAAGCAGAAGATGCTAATCAATAATTAGCCAGTAAAGACCTTGATCCATCATCTCCTTTTAATGGATCCTATATTTGCACATTAAATTTTGACCAGAAGCAAATATACTTTTCCTCTGACAGTTTTTCTGGAGGATTAAAAGAAAGGATATCCCTCTCTTGGCTGAATGCCTGCTGAAACACATTGGCCTTCCTTGAATCAACTACGTTTTTACCTTGCTGTGTCATCTTCTGACAATCTCGTCATAAAGATTAAAACTTAAAATTATTTTCATTATATCTGATAGCTAAAAAACTTATGGAGAGATTTAATTCATAATATAAATCTTGAAACACATTCCAAATGAGCAGCATTGGAGTATAGTGTTATTTGGTAGCCATCAGGGTTATCGTGGCTTGCATGAGCCTTCTCTCAAGGAGCTGGCAGTCTCAGGAAGTGAAAATTGTACCCATGTGATCAGTGGGGTGTGTGTGGGGAGTGAGAGGGGACTGACTGGCCTAGGAAGGAGAGAGATCTACAGGAACAATTGGAAATCAAATGTGGTAACAGGGAAAGCCTGATGGAGGACCTCACAGATGTGTCAAAACACAAAATGGAAGGGTGCTGAAAATCTTGTACTAGACAGATTTTATTCATTGCTTATTTTTAAAACACATGGGAAGGCATTTCTGAGGGATGAAAAGTATCCTTCTGCTCCTGAGAGACCCTGACATAGAACTTTTCTCTACATTTTGATGCAACTTCAGCTTTCTCCCATCTCCATGTCCACTCCTTCCGCAGAGGGAATCAGTCAGGTTATGACTGTCACTAGGAGGCACAGTGGGGCTTCTGGGGCCACGGAAACTCACCAACCAAAACGGGAGAGGGACTAACTCATTTCATGCAAAGCACAGGCACCACCAGATCCCTATGGCAAGCCTAAATGACAATCACATGCACATTGGCAACTGCAAGTGGAAGAAGTCAAGGTTGTCTTAATCTCCAACCAGCCGTTCTCAGGGTACTGAAGTATCAAGAAGAACAAATCACACATTTAGTCACCTGAGCATGACTAAGAACCATAGGCCTTAGCAAACATTACAAGAGCTTTAGCAAGAGCTCAGAGGGAGGGTGGATAGCCCAGCTGTTGGTGCAGTGGCATTCTTCTGCACGTCGGGTACATGAAACCCTGGTCCCCAAACAGTTAATAGGAAAAAAAAGAAGCCCCAACCCCCTCGTCAGCACTCAAAGCTAAAGCAATTATTTCTCCAGCAGAAGAAATGTATGCAAGCTATAAAATGACAAGAAGGTACATGATCTCATATTGGCTTTTATGATAAATATAGTTAAATTTACATTCTGTGCAATTTAAAGAAAACAGAAATGTCAAAAGTTTGCATCTTATCAACTTCCATAATCATTAGAAGCCTCTAAAAGATATATCTTAAACTGATAAAAGGAAGTAACGTCTTCTACCCTGCCTTAATTTAATTAATGACTAATCTACAGGTTTTAGGCGTGACAAAGCTGGAGACCGGACACACACACACTCTTCTTGCATTATTTTCTTCTTATTACACCATATTTGACTGGGCGTCTTTTTATATGGCAAGCTTCCTACAATTGTCTTAACAATGTTGACCTCTTTTGTAAAAACCTGAAGGCATCTGCAGCAATTGTTCCTGAAGATGTGCTATCCAAAATGTTACCACTTCATGGCACCTCTTGAATGATAGAATAGAATTTTTTTTGGTATATATTCATTTTTTTTTTCAAATGCTATAAAAGAAAGGAAAACAATCATGGCTAAGGCCATTTGTGAGATGGCATTAAAAGAGCCTACTCTGAGACAGATAAAAATAATGAGAATCTTTCTGTCAAGAAGGATTTAGAAAATATCACGAGCATTATTAAAATTTAATTTTTTACTGTGCTTTTTGGTTCCCCCTTTTCCAGTGATAATGAGCAGGACTGCACACCTCCACAATGCTAGTACTTGTTTTGAGCAATAAATTCAGCCTTCCAGTCTGAAGACATTTCAGACAACAATTTTGACTGCTATAGGCTTATTTTTCAACCTTTTCTGTGCTTTGAGTCTTCCTATAAAAACCAGTTCATAAGCTAATTTTCCACAAGGCCAGTGGAACAAATAAAAATCAATTTTTGCCCAACCGGTTCAGAGAAAACCTGGGAACAGTGAAGACAGAACAGTGAAAAATAAAAAGAATCGATGTATTCACAAATGGTTTACCTGATAGAGAACTATCAAATTAGTTGTCAGGAGATACTTGCCACTATGAAAGTATTTTCTTTTCAGCATGTTACAGTATTTCTATTAGGGGAGCAGAGAAGCCTCTACTCTGTCATGACCTCAGACACCTTGGTTTAACAACCACGTCAAGCCTCCAAGTATTTGGTAAAACCACAGAGCACAAAGTCACAGTGCAAGAGCCCCTCGCAGGTCTTGCAACCAGAGGGACCTGCAAGCCCAGCTGGCTTAGGGTGAGTGTAAGTCTTCATGATCTCCCGGAAGGCACAGAGATTCCTGTCTCAGTGAAGGCAGGGAGACATTCATGACCTCAGGCCAACCTTGTCAAGAGGAATTTGGTCCATCAAGAGAGAGAAAAAATTGTAAAAAACACCGCCCAGACTTCCCTCCTCTGTTAAAACCCCAAGTGTTCAGGAGCACACTGAAGACTAAGCAGTTTAATCTCTTGGACAGCAGAACACAAATTTCTCCAAAGATGGGAATCCCATTCGTAGACATCAAAACTTTCAGAATCTCAAGGACAACTCTGGGCACAGGCTTTAATATTGTGGCCCAATCCATTTCATCATCTTTTCCACTAATTGGGCAAGTGTTCCCAAAACTGCCATACTGAGAAGGGATGAGATAGGTGCTCATGCCTGTCTGTCTCCAGCCAGTAAAATATGCCTGGAAAACTGATTGAAGAACAGAATCTGGTTTTTAATACAAATTAACCATCACTGCTGTGGAAATAAAACAAATTCATTATTTACAAGCTTAAATATTAAGGAAGCTATTTTTAAGTACCTATAATCTTCACTCTGGTATGTAGCATTTTATACACTCCTTTATTTTTATGAGTTGGCATTAGAATGTGACTCATTTTAACAGAAAAAAAAAAAGGATTAACTACGTTACTCTGAAGTAAAGCTGCATATTACCTATTTAAAATATTGTAACACACCATGGAGACATCATTTCTAGGGCCAAACAAAACATTACAGAATGAAGAAATGGCATGAAATATAAAATATTCAGCAGAGGAAGGGTATTTGGAGCTAAACAGTTTCACTGCCAATAAACAACATCATAATAAATAGTGCACATGTAGGAAAAAAAAGTATACCTGTTCTTCACCATTTGAGATGTAACACCTTAGTGTGCGAAACTGATAAAGATACTACTCTTCCACTAAGCACATGCAGGGAAAAACTAAAACCACCACACATTTGGATTCTAAATCTCTTACAACTGATGCTAATTTGCTTATGATATCTGCCTGATTTAGAGCTAATCTTCTGTAAATTAACTCCTAATGCTGTCTGAAATAATCCTCTTAATGCTGGTCTGTCTTGAGTACTTTATATCAAACACCATGAAATACACAAGCGTACACAAGGCGTTCAGGGTCTGTAGTGCTGTTGGCTGCTCAGGAGTATTTGCTGTGCCATGAAGGCACAAGCACGGTGCAGAGCTGTGGGGCCCTGGGGCAGCTTGGGGACGGCTCTGGTTGTCCCCTTGGAAGGGGACAGCAAGCCAGAGCCGTGTCCCACCACCTCTGGCCACCAGAGAGAAAAGAAAGCTCTTTGTCTCCAGACAAAAAGGTGCAGGGAGGTACAGCTCCATGCTCCAGAGCTCCCACCTCTAGCAGCACGTGATAATGAGAAAAAGTAAACCACTCAGGCTTTGAGATTTCCGAGCAACAAGATCTGTGTTAAACAGTACTAATTATCAGCTGGAAGCCTAATCTGATAACGGGTTTGAGAAGACAGAGACAGACCATTTTGTTTCTTCAGTGGAGGAAAATATTTTTAAGGGTGTTGCTTCAGCATCGGCCAGCTTAATAATTATTGTCAGTGTGATTATAATTCTGTATTCAAAAATATATTTGTTTTGCTAAATGTAATGGAACAATCTTCTCTTCCAACATTAATTTAATGATAGAGCAAAAAACCTAGTTGATATTGGTGAGCAAAACAATTTGAACACATTATTTTCTTGGGTTTTGAAACATAAATGGCAGACACAACTTTGACTGAATAGACTTCTTTATGTTTTAACAGATGGTTTATTGGCCCAGACTCCTACATATAACAAGCACAATTCCAAAAGCAATACATTTTTAATTGAAAAATTCATGTGTTTTTACTATGTACAAGTAACTTTGTCAGGTAAAGGGCTTTTAAAACAATTTTAATATATGGAATGTTGTTTAGAAATTATATTCTCACCATAGCAAGTCCTTATAGGAGGCTATAAAGAAAAAAAAAATCTATTGTTTAAATCATACTTTATTGGAACTTGCTTTTTAAATATATTAAAGAACAGATAAAGCACAGTGATCACTGAGCTGTATGTGTCCAACAGCCCTTCAAGAGACTTGTGGAAATGTATAAAACAAGCAGTGATACAATCCTTTGCCAAACACTGTCATAAATTTTTTATTTGGCAGCTAACATTCTCACTAGCTTTCTTGGCAGCAATTGGGACCTTTAGCAAGAAAGGTGCAGGAGAAAAATACCTTGTTTAGAGATGTTTTCAACACTTTCTGGGATTTTTCAGAACTTCTGCCTGCAGCATATTTTACAACCACAGTCTCCAGTCACCTGATGAGTGGGTGGTGGTTTTAAACTTTTTTTTTTTAATATAGACAGCCTACTACTTCCCTCTGGCCTTCAGCCTAGGATGTGAGTGTGTGGAGTGGGGCTGTGTGTTCCACAGAGATACAAGTGCTTGCTCCTCTCTGTCTAGACAAAAAAACTTGAAAATAATATCAGAATGTACCTTTCATTGTTTCTGATACTATCTGTATCTTATTCCCGGGTAAATGAAAGAGCGATAAATGAAAGTCAAACATATGCTGATTACTTTTGCATTTTTCTCGGGAGATATCTGCAGAAGAACTGGTCACAAGTGCAGCTGTCCTGGCCAGCCAGTGGGTTGCTGAGAAACAGAATTGGGAAATAGATTTCTGTGCCCAGGTCTAGAGGTTTTGTTTGTTTGTTTGTTTGTTTTCCTTTAATATACTGAACTTAATATCTGATGTGTACCGTCCTCCATGAGCCCAGATGTGCTAATATATGTGTCTTAAGAATTCACTTATGGAAAAGATATCCTATATTTTGATATTTCATAATTTCAGAATAAAAATAAGATGAACCTACTTTACATCTCAGCAACTTCCTCCAAAACTTTCATAACATTAAGATACATTTCAGTTCTTCATATGAACAGAAAGGAAACAGTTTGTCTTCAATAGATGTGGACCAGGAAAAACACCTTTTCTTTATCTGCCTCAAATGAGAAAGCCTGGAATTTAGACAGCACAAATTGCTTTAAACACAGGCCTAATTAAAGTAATGCTGATACAAACACAAACTAAAAGGCTTCCCCACAGCCTGTGCTCCCGTTTTGCCTGTCGCGTTTACCAGGGGCATCGCCCCCTCGAGAACGTTTCAGAGCCCACACAGACATCTAGTGGCAGGTGAAAACACTGCACGGTGGCACCGCCACCTGGCACAGCTCCACGGGGACCTGAAGCCATGCCAGGGGTGAGGAGAGCTAAGTTTGCTACGACTATGGATGGGCAACTAAACAGGGAAAGATGTGCTCCCTCTGTGCCATCCCAGTAGTCATGGTGAGACAGCTGCTCTCCTGCCAGCTGTGGCTTCCCAAATTTACATTATTATTGATTCTCTTCAATTAAATCAGAGCTCTTTTTGTCTGTCTGAGTACCTTCAAATGTCTTTCTCCTTGCTACTATTTTATTTGACTTTAAAACCGCAGAGGTTAATTATGTAGCATCATTTGAAAGGTTCTCTGAGCGTGGCTACGCACAACGCAGCTGACTGGAACACACCGGGGCAAATGAGATTTTACAGACAGCAAAAAACACACACGATGAGAAAATGCAGTCAATAATAAATTCTAAATGGTTGGAGGAGGAATATGACTTGCTCCACAGTCCGCATCAATCAATGGAAAGATGCCTAAAACTTCAGTGAGGTTTGAGTCCCACATCTGCAAAGGAGATCAAGCGCCACAGCTCTGCACAGAGTTGCAAGAGCTCAGTGCCCTGATTCTGCTCTGTTACACCATTTTAAATCAAGCAGTACTCAGTGGTGTCATAACCCTGTACATCTGTGTCAGACCCTATGTTGCAAGGACAGACTTGATGCCAAGAATGCAAAACAGATGTTGCTTTCCTAATGTTTTCTTGTTGTCCTTTAAGTTGTTTTCATGGGGTTCTGTTTTCATTTTGGGGAGCAAAATAGGTCGACAGGACTTTTCAGAGGGCACACTGGAGGAATGCTTCTGCATCTTCCTTTTTATTTTGTGTGCATGTGTGAATATGCAGAGGCTTTGAGTTACAACTGGGAAAAAATATCTTTTTTTTTTTTTTTTAAGCTTCATTTGAGCTATGCTCAGTTCCCTTGGGGCAAAGTGAAAGGTAGCTATTTGTGGATGGGAAAAAGGGCTTTTGTGAACAGCAAAACTGCACCACCAAACAGCTTAAGAAAAAGATTTTTTTGAAGTTATTTTTTACTACTACTTTAAGAGGAAACAGGGATAAATATATCTTTTTTGCATGTTGACTCATTAACAAATTTAGCAATAAACACCTTGCAATTAAGTCCACTAGTTTATTGCTGTCCAGAAGTTTCTCAATACTCTTTGCACAGAAGGTTTTGGAAAACGCAGAACTAAGAAATGGTGAAGGCAAATCCCTACAGCTTGCTCAAGCAAATCTAGCCAAGGCTTAAACTCACTTCTGAACACTGAAATTCGAGATGCTGTATCAAATAAGCAGCTCTTTTTCCCTGAAGAGAAGAAACTGGGTGTAGCTAACCTAGTGCATAATAGGTTTATTCTCATTCACAAAACAGGAATTACTTTATGGCCCCAAAGTAAAACTAGCACAGAAATATACTGGCAGATTTGCTGCAGATGTGTGTTGTGACACGTATGCAGGGAATCTGCTATTAATCACACGCTAAGATTTTAATATTATGTAGGGTAATGCAGGCAATCATTATGGTGAAGGTTCTGGATGCATAACAGCTTAACCCACAAATGGGACTTTTAAATTTAACTCATTTGAGCTCACTCTCACACTGCACCAGTTGAATTCCCTGGTTCATCCCCCCACTCTCCACCACATACATTTATTTCAATATCTATTGTGCCTTTCTTTTTGTGCTTGTCCTCCACTTCTTTTCTTGAAACACGACAGTTGTTGGGGAAAGTGCAGCTTTTCAATTCTCCCGTTTGCCGGACTATGACAGGAATGTTCTTGTTAGAGGGGCTGTTTGTGAGACCCCTGGACACGTACCCAGCACAGGAAACAGTCTGGCTCAAATGCTGGAAAAGCCATTCTTCACCTGAATCCTTCAAAATTTGTGTCTGAACATAACTAGAACCTATGTATCCATACCCGGGCTAAGATTACTACGGACAATTATACCGTGGAAATGCATTATTCTGACAAAGCAATCAATCACGTTATTTCTCACAATTTCAGTTCACCCCTAAAATTTTCCTTACCTCCAAAGCCAGCTGGATATTATATTACTGAAGCTGTTGAAAGGGTGTAACACTAACCATGAAGCCAAAGGCCACTAAAACTATGCAATGCATAAATTTTTATTGTTTGCTCAGCATTGAAATCTCATTAGGGCTCATAACTCATCAGCGCACTGCAAACATTTGCATCTGCTGATCATGAGAACTTGGATGGAATGCACACCTTTGGCTAATTTACTTGTTATGTTTTTAGATGAGACTGTTGTTTTTTATTTTCTTTTAAAAAGTCCTTATGCAGTTGTGAGTCAAATGTCCACTTTTTAAACTGAATACATGAAACTTTCATTTGCAGTTTCTCAAGGTTGTTCTGTTGCTGGCAATGTTCATGATCATCATTTTACAAAAGCTTCATTTGACTTAGTATTCAGGGTAGTCATTGTTTGAAAACTGTGCCCCATAGAGCATTTCATTTCATTCATCCTTTTTGTTTTATGCAGCCACATCTTAATTAGATGAAAATTTGTCCTCCAATTAGCTTTCATTAAAGTTTATAGATTACAGGAAAAATCTCCACTGAGTTGTGCTTCAAAACCGTGCCTTAAGTTTAAAATGAAATAACTGTGCAAATGAAGCTATTATGAAGATTATTACTATGCAAAAAACATCAGTCGCTTCTTGGTTTACTTATACATTTAACTCTGTAATTCATTTTGCCAACTTCAATACCTCTGTGTTCTCCAGAGTAGTCATCATAATAATACCTTACAGTTACAGGATACCTTTCATTACCAAGGATCCTTAGGGGCCTGATTCTGCATACCAGTATGGCTGCTGAAGTCTCTGAAACTATTTGAGCAAGTGCTCCTTGCTGCATGTGAACCAGAACCCAAGTACAGGTCAAATCCTGCTTTCAGATACCCACGTAGCGTTACTGCTGATCTGCGCAGCTTGGAATGCAAACCAGATATGAACATTATGTAAAAAGTCCTTCTGAGTGAGCTGTGGCAGCTGTTTAATAGTGCATGGTTACAGGACTCACCTCTGTAAATGAGGGTGTGAGGACAGATATTTCCCCCCCCCAGTTAAAATTGCAGAGAAAGCTGAGAATGCAATTATCCAAAGAGGAAGCGACTCTGTAGGACACTGAGGCTGGGGCTGCATCTCTGCTGTCACTCACGTCTTCAGATGTGACATTGCCAAGTATCGGATGCCCAGTCACTAATACCTCCTGCACATGCAAATCTACCATGGGCTGAAAGCAATATAAAGTTTACAGTTCACCAAGCTTATCCTACTACCAGACATTTATTCTGGAGCAACCTCTTGGTGGAACACAAGGGACTCCCATGTCAGAGCAGGGCACCACAGAAACGGATCTGTTTGCAGGAAATTCTCTCCCAATAGCAAGAGCTATAAATATATACATATAATTAAAAAAAAAGAGAGAGAGATGCAGCCAACATCTTAAAACTAAAAATAGAGACACTTGGGTTACAAAAACAGAGACCTGTCTTTGCTCTAGCAACATATTTCTGATAGGAGGAATACAGTAGAAAACAACTACTTTACCACAAATGAAATGTAGTTCATTAGCATGGGAAAACTATTTCAGCAAAATGCAGGAGTGTAAACTGTGTAAAAAACAGTTTTCCCTATTTTTCATGTGCTAATTGGTTGAACAACCACTAGTAAGTCTTCACACCCCTGTGGTATCTAGTGTTATTCTCACTTAGCAGATGGCAAAAGTAAAGTTTAGGGTGTCAAAGGCTAGAGGGGAATTTATAATTTAAATGCTCTGACTCAAGCCAAGACCATGTTTCCAAGATGCAAAGCAAACAGCAGCAATACTAATTTTAGGAGTCATGCTCAAGTCTGTCTCTTCCTCCACCTGTACTCCTCCTCCTGGTGTTCACTTCTGCCATCTCTTTACAGCATGCCAACCTCAGTTGTGCTGACTCAACAGCTTGTGGTTCCATATGATGAATCAGATCAAGAAATTGATCCAGGATAGAAAAAGAAAGAGAAAAATGAGAAGGGTGGAGAGGTGAGGAGAGATATTTTGCACTAGATCAATTCAATCTGAAGACATTGACAGGAAAACAGAAGTGCCCATGTAAACAAGAAAGCAGTTGGATGCAGCATAGGGGCAGGAGTGAGTATTTTTGTGGGCAAGAGACCCTGTTGTTGATGTTGATGGTTTTGTGCCACAGGACTGAGATCCAAACCATCCTGAAATAATTCCATTTTTGTGTTTTAGCTCTTTTATAACTCTTCTGTTTACCTATCTTTGCCTGCTTTGCTCTGGGGAAGAGTATAGTTACTCCTCACTACATTTGCTCAACAAATTTGCACAAGGAATTTCAAAACCTGCAAGTATCTGACTGTCCACAATCAAGACCTGGAACACCAAGTTTGCCTTCTAAGTTACACTGACTGTCTCTCAGAAATACTGCTCCATTTCCTCAATAGAATTGCCATGTTTCATAAAATACAGACAAACTAGTGATGCTTTATGTCAAGGGTGCATTTACAAATAGTTTATAAAGGATTTAGATGATTAACCATATATTAAGACAGTTAATCAAATTTAAGAGGCTATTTTAGAATTCTACAGATCAAGCAGTTATTTATAATCCTTGTTATTGCTTTCTACCTTACATCCAACCCTAATGCACACCATTAGAATATTCTGCTAACTCTTTATCAATTATTTGTGTTAGCAGAAAAAATCCAAACAAAAAAAAAAAAACCCCAAATCCTACAGTAAGGAATAGGTTAGATAATTAGGACATTGAGACTCCGAGACTAAATGAATCAGACCCAAGAATCAAATCTTTGGAGATAATTAGCTGCTGCCATGATTTAGATACTTCAAGGTCCTTAAAAATCTCAGCCCTCATCACTGTGCACATGGGATTTAAGCAATTTTAAAAAGTTGGCAAAGTGTCATCTGAAAAGGCACAAATGCTGCAGTAACTGCAACAGCTGAGGAACACCTATTTTCTTCAAAAATACATCAGCATCATGACAGGCTGCTTAAAGCTTTAGTGCTTCATGCTGGTTGGGAAAAAACAGACAATGGAACACTTGAGGAATGTTAGATTTCACTGTTATCATTATAAAATATAGTTCAGCTAAGTTAGAACAGAATGAAAAGTTATTTCTTGTGATTTTATTCTGTCGTTTGAAGCAGGATCTTCTCTTTTTCATAGTTTTCACTTGGTACTGGGCATATAGAATGTTTTTAATGAAGAAATAACTACAGATTACTTTTTATTGTGGTATGATTTATATAGTTTTAAAAAAAATCTGTTCTGGAAGTATAGTGTATTTGGTGCTATTTTTGCCTAGGAATGGAAACTCGAACTGGAAATAGAGTCATTCATTCACACTTACAGGATGACATCCCGTTGACAGGCATGCAAACTTGGAAAGGTGCTATGCAGCCACTCTTAAAATACTACACTATTTTTTTCCTTCTAAGCTTCAATTAAGAAAATGTTATAGAGGGATCAGTATTTTGTGAAGGCTAAGGGTTCATCATTTGCAAGAGATCCTCTTTCAGAAGTACAAAGACAGAAAAGTCAAGGCACTAACAACTAAATAAACTGTTTTCACAACAGAACTGGCACGTTCTGCAGTGAAGTGCTGTGCAGTCAGGAGCTCTGCTCGTTCACATTGATCTCAAAGAGCATTCCCCAGTCCTGTCAGAAAGGTCATCAATCACTCCTGCCTGGTAGTCTGTTATTTGCCTTGGTTGGGCTTTTTCTTCCGCAGTTTGAGGAGAATGAAAATCATAAAAGGTGTGAGAATACGGCAGAGGTAGATAAACTTAGAGATTCTAACAGAGGTGGAATGCTGTTGGTGCTAACAAGCCCTGAGCAAGTGATCTGTGTCTGGCATGCTCTGCCAAACAAACTGCAATTACAGAAGAACCAAAAATAAAACAAGCAACTTTAAACCTCCTGAACGTGTGAGCCTGGGCCTAAGAATCATATTTACACTTGCTTCCACAGGCTTGCTTCCAAAAGGCACACAAAACTGGATGGACCTTTCTAATGGGAAGGAAGGAAGGAAAGTTTCCATTTGAGACTTGGCATTTTGGAATGGCAGAAAGAGCAGCTGACCCCAGAGGTTCTTGCCCCTCAGTGTCAAATTCCTACAAGAGCAGCTCGTGAGACTTCGGCTGTATCATACCTGAATCAAAACGTCAGGGCTTGAATACACACCACAAGTCACGCTCTCTGAAATTGAGGTACATAATCCTCTTGGCTTTGCTTTCTGTTGGGCTTTTCCACCCTTTTGCATGCCTCTGCATTACCAATCAAGATGTGCTTCCCCTTTTTGTCTTACAGAGAAAATCTCAGCTAGGCCCAAATTTTAATGATTTCAAACGATGCGCTCTGTAACTTCCTTTGCACCAGCTTCCTTTTTTTCTGCTGGTTCTAAAAAAACGCTGTGACCCGCTCATAAGAACACCATTTCTGTTTCTGTCATCCCAAATTAACAAATGAATGAGGAGAGGGAAACTCCCCTGTCACTCCAAACCTTCACCCTTCAAGTTCCCCTGCCTCATTGCAGCCCTGGTGCTCTTAAATAAAGGGAGCATTAATAGGCTGAAGTTTCCACAGGACATCAGCACTTACTTAAATGATATTCTGAATCGTGGGCTAACTGGCAGAGGGCAAGAGCAGGTATTTACTTCGTGAGGTCTCTTAGGATACAATGGATTTATGGCCCTCAATTCTGAACAACACCACTATTGTCTCTTCACATTCTATCTGCCTCCATTATTCATTTGTGTTGATTTTGATTGATGAAGACACTTTAAAAAAGGAGGGGAAGAAAGAGGAGGGGGAGAGGAATACTTCAACTGTTTGGTTTCCAATTCCTGTAAATTTACAGTTCATACTGCAGGAGTACTACTCAAAAGGAATGTCAATCCTCACGGTTTGGTAAGGGCAGTCTCCTTTTTGAAAGAAGTGGGGTGCAAACAGTGCTTCCATGACATACCTAATCACCACAGGGGTCGCACATCACACTTGAATCAGCCAAGAAAATCAATGTTGTTTTTTTTTTTAATAAAAAAGTAGTAAGACTTCTGCAAAACCTCTTCTGCATATTTACTTCCTATGCCACAGCTAATTAAGCTTTTGAGCTCGTTTGATATATGAAAAATTGCTCAGACCACACTGTTGAACCCAAGAAGAGTAGATAAAATTTCTTCATTCAAAGTGAATGCATCTGCTAGAAATCTGACTGTGTGGAAGTCATAGAGAAGAAGCCTAGCTTTGGCTTGCTTGCTTCCAAATATATGGTATTTACTGACCTCTCATTAAAATATCCTGACAGAATACAGATTATGAACCACCCAATACATTTCTTTCCATGGGAGGCAGCGTCTGAGGCCTGGGGGTAAAGAGATTCCTGAGAGTCGTTTAAATTCAGTTCACTCCTCTCAAAGTTTTAAATGAGCTTCTGAACAAGCACTACACACTTGCCAAGCTGTCTGCTTACTTATGGAAAAGAAAGTGAGAGAAAGAAAGAGAGAGAGAGCGAAAGAGAGAGAGAGAGAGAGAGAGAGAGAGAGAGAGAGAGAGAGAGAGAGAGGGAAAGAAAGAAAGAAAGAAAGAAAGAAAGAGAAAGAGACAGACACGTTCACCAGTTCACCACGTTTGCATCTCTCCTGCTCAAAGATCTGCTCCAGCACATGCTGACTGCAACATTCAATGGACTGCCTGTAGCCAAGAGAAGCCCAGTGCCCTCCTGAATATTTGGCCATAGGATTTCCTTACTAGTTCCACCCCTTTTTGCACTTTAAATAGTATATGCTATAATAAAGCAAGAGAAGTAGCGAAAAAAAAGGGCAGATAAATTTTTAATAAACTGGCATCAGATGTCGCAGTCATCACCACATTCAAAAATCAACCCCTCTATTGAAATTTTGGTGTCTAAAATGTTGGTGTTTTAAAATGACTGCAGGCTCAGGAAGAAAGCTTTGCTGTTTCCTATTATCTCTGAAAATGTGGGCTTAGAAACATTACTTACAAAAAAAGAAAACTTGACTTCCAAGAAGAAATAGGTGAAGGGAGAAAGAGTCTGTGGAACTGCTGAATACACAAAAGCTTGCTGCTTGACCACTTGGTTCATTTTACAAAGCATAATTACATCTGCCTTTTTATAATGTTATGTGGTTCATATTATTACCTTCTGTACCATCTTTCATGTTTCAAGGGAGTAGGCTGCTACTAACTGGTGTTAGGAAGAAACTAATTCTAATTACTCAGTATTTCTGCAGCTCCCTGAGAGGGATACAAGATGTGTGCAAAATCATCCGGTTCTGTTTTTGAAACTCCCGTCTTCACAATTTTGACTTTTCAAAATGATCTGCTCTTAATATAACATGAGTTGTCAAAGGCTGTCAAATAAACTATAAAACTCTCAGGAAATAAACATCTCTCCCCTGGTAGGTTTGTATATATTTCCGCAAAAGTAAAGAATTCTAAAAGTAAATAAACACATGGGAGGATTAGAGAAGCAATAAACAAAAGCATTTCCTCATTTTGAATTTAAGAAAATAGGAGCCTCTTTCCAGCCATTGCCAGGAAATACTAATGCACAGAGGTGAAGTTTCTACTAGCTAAAATATTATTTCATGCTAGGGCATATGGACATGCATTCATGCATACATGCACACATTGCATGTATATCCCCAACCAAAATTTAAATCAAGTTTCTACTGTGCCTTGATGGATTGATGGGCAGAGGATTTTAACACCCATTTGGACCAACACAGGCACGGAGACTCCTTGCTGCAAGATGATAAAGACTAAACCTTTTAGTCGTAATGAAGGAGTTTACAGGATTCCTAATCCCTGCACCCCACCTCACTTCTCCCGCAGTCCTGCTGAAAGCTTTAAAATAGTCCCCAGCACTAACATGGTACAGAGGCTGTTGAACATGCTGATCTGCTCATGATTACTCTTTGCCACTGTAAAACAATCTAACTCCTCAAGTGAATGGAGTCTGTAGCAACAATGGTGTTATTGACTTGTTGCTCCAGCTCTATTTAGTTATTACCCTCGAGGCCACAATCAATAGACTTTGCACCAAGTCAGCCTAATAAATCCCAGGCTTTCACTGGAGCTTTGCCAGGAACTGCTAGAAAATCTATGGCAGTCAAACACTTAGAGTATGAATAACATAGAAAGCTGTACTGACAGCTGTATAAATTAATTAACAAGGAATGTTCTTACTCTTTTAAGAAGATCATAATGCACGTTTACCGTGATTTAAGGAGTCACAGGTAGAGCAACAGAAAAATTACCTTTGTGCTTTCATTTAAAATAAAAATCAAATAGGATTAAAACAAAACAGCTTCAGACTACTTTTTCCTCCTTTTGATTATTGGACATGCAAAAATCTGCATTCGCATTACTGCTGCGGCTATTTAATTATTCCAAGTTTGATTTAAAAAGGAACTGAGCCCAGCAGCCGCTGACCACTTAGTGCAAATGGTGCTGGCATTTTAACCGGATGAATGTCGACTGTTGTGTGCTGCTATCTGCAAGGGGGACTTAAATCGCGTTTGTAATGCAGTGATTAAAACAGAAACAAAAGGAAGAGGGAAAACAGTTGTTCAAGAAGTAAGAGGTTGGTCACTAGTGAATTCCAGGTTCTTTCAGTTCCTCCTGTAATAAGCAAATATTCTGCAGACTCAGCTGCGAGGCGCCTGATCTCAGTGTCCAGAGACGGGTTGAACCCACTGTGGCAAGAGCTTGGTGCCAGCCCCGGAACAAAAGAATCTCCTTTTTGCACGTTGAAAACAAATGTAACAGATCAATAGGCTCTTACAACTGATTAGTTGTCCCAGTGGTACTTTCTGGGAGCATTCAGCTTTCCTAACGAGGGTCACTGGTCTGCTGAGAAGCCAGGAGGGGCTTGGGCACCTGCCAGCCTGGCTCCCCACCAGTGGAGGTGGGCACAGCCTGGGGCAGAGACCAATGCTTGACACTGAGCTGTGGCAGCCTTTGACTTTTAGGGAAATGAAGGAAGGCTTGGGCAACAAAGCAGAACTAAGCCATGCTATTAGCATGGGAAAGATGAACAAAATCTGTCCTGGGCCTAGACAGAACTGATCTCATGAGCGAGGTGAGGGAGGTCAGACCAACCTGTCCTGTGTGAGGAGGGGGTAGCAAGCAGATGTGGGGGGGCACAGACACTTCTGAGTGGAAAAGAAGGAGTGACCGTGCTCTAAGGTGTCTTTCACCATCCACAAGCAGGAATGGACTTCAAGCAATCCTGAGAAGTGAACAGAAAGCCTACTGGCTTTCAATAATGGGTGTTCATTTTGCTCCCTTTGGGCTTTAAGGGCTCTTAAGAACCTCACTGGAAGCAAGGGGAATCTTTTTTTTTCATTTGGATGAGCATATTTTCAGGAATCAACAAGGGAAAACCCACTAAGCATTAGCTCATCCTGAGATACTTGGTTCATCCATCATTTCTAAAAGACGGAAAATCCTGGTTATTTAACTTGCTAAAGAAAGGAGTCACGTTTGGATCCCAATCCAAAGGAAAGAGCATGTGAGTGCTGGAATGGATATATTCTGAACATACTCTCACCCTGAAGATGGACAATCTCACCCACAATGTTTGGTCGTCATAGTTTTTTCAAAAAACTAGATTTTCAATGGCCATTTTGATACTAATTGTTATGAAGGGATGAAGTTAATTTCACAGCTCTCACAGTCCATTTCACAGCTCCTCTCCCCTATGAACAAATGCATTTAGTCTCAACTTTTAAATTCAAAAGTAGGGCTTTCAGGAACTTCAATGTTTCTAAGGAAAGAGGAAGCAATTTCTACTGAAGTTTCCGGATTCTGTTTAAGTCCTCCTGCCCCAAAAGGACTCATGAGCTTTTTGGAGAAAAAAAGTTATACTTTTCATTTATAACATGACCTAAGATCTGAGGTTATTTGATTGCTTCTGAATACTGCTCTTCCCTTCTCCCTTCCATTCTTTTTCCTTTTTAAATATGCCAAATTACTTTGTTTTAAAATATCCCTTTCTATAGAGTCATATGTAAAGCATATATGCATCAAATAAAAGACCTGCTTGGGAATTAGGACATATTTTCAAAAATAGCAAGTGAGGTGGAAAGCCTGAGTTTCTGAGGGCTCAGTCCTGTGAAAAAGGCCTAATTTTCATTATCAGATGAATATCTGTCCTTTTAAAACATAACTTCTCTTTAATAGGGTCAATTTCAGTACCCAAAATTGTGTTATCAAAAGCACTATTCATATTTGAAAATTTAGGATTCAGAATTCACTGAAAGTAATTTGAATCCAGCAGGGATATACCTGGAGCCTTACAGCTCTTCTGGCAAGGTACCATCAGAGGTGACCATATGCCACTGTCTGGCCCCTTGTTAGCAAAATGGAATTACTCTGTGTTTGAGTAAAAAAAAAAAAAACCTGCACAGTTTCTGGGTCCTGGGTCATCCTTGAGGTTTCTTGTGCCACGTGACTATTTTTATTCACTTTCTGAAGACTCAATCACTGTGACATTTTGATGCAGTTTTTGTAAGGAGCAGAAGCAATATAACATACCTGTATTTTTTAAGCAGCTCCTTCAAACATGGTATCTTAACTCCTACACTTTTATTTTGTGTGTGCAAACATGACAATGGAGTTCAAACCTTAGCATGTATGCCAATTCCTGACCTGGCAGTAGAACACAACACACAGCAACGCAATGCTGGGAGCTCCATGAGTGGAAGGCAGAGACTGAACATCCAGGACCTGCCAAAAGCAACAGTGTTGGATCTAGTGCTGGCATCCTTTTTCTTTCTGAGCCAGTTTTGCAGCAAGCTCCACGGTGCTGTCAGGAAGCACTCTGCTGCTGGAAGCTGCTCTGCTTTGCTGATGAGATTTAAAACTAAGCTCCTGGTCTTTTGGGAGTCGTTAAAGATCCTGAGATAAAAGTGAATCTCATTAGCCAGTCTTAAGAAACTCATACGAAGAGGGGCTGTAGAAGGAGAAATAGCTGTTTATGCACACAGCAATGCAGAATTTCATTAAGTTCTTGGCCATATTCTGCATCTGACCAATACAGAAGAAGACAACTACAGAGACACCAAAGGATTCCCAACCTCTCATTTCCTAACATCTTCAGAAATATTAATTATCAGCTTCACAGCATTATCCAGCCTACTTGCTTTTTTCTTCACGGCTCAGCTTCTTGATTGAGGCCCCTCTGGCCTCACTGCAGCCAGCTCTACACACAGCTGGCACAGCTGAGTCCTCCCTGTCCTCAGCCCTCTTATTCAAGCCACAGTGTCACCCTGGCTGCCTGTCTACCAGGAATTTTCTGGAGCGACACCCACAGAGCATGAAACGGCTTCACAATTTGGGTCTGCTGTGCAATTATGCTACCTATTTAATTTTTTAAATAAAATTGGTAACCTTTAGCAATCACAGGAAAAAGAAATCACGATTTTTTAAAACAGACACCAATCAAGTGTAGGCTAAAAATCTGATTTTTTCCTTGTCTCCTCTTTGCCTGTTCGTTACACTGCATGCAATCCCTCTCCCCTCTTCACAAACTAATTTGGCGGTGTTATTTTTAAGCATAGTAACAATTGTCCATATTAGTAATCAAATAACAGCATTTTTCTCTAGGTTTTTTCACTTGTACATAAATAACTACAGTAATTCCCAGGCATACAGCCACAGCAAAGCAGAACTTCCAAAAAATTGCATCACTCTTCACAGCACTGCCTGCTACACTACTCTGCAATTGCTTCTGCTCCTTGAAATAATCCCCTCTGAAATGGAGTTCTGGATTTTGGCAGGTGATAATCCCAAGGGGTAGCACAGTGATAGCCAACTATCCGTAACCAATAAAAGTAAGCTTGCCAAAGCACCCTCTTCCTCTTCTTAGTTCTCTGATTTCCATATTCTTGAGAGCTGGCCCAGGAACTCTGGCCAACAGTAGAAAGCCATATCATGGCAGAGATTTAGAGGACGAAGAGTATAAATGGAAATACAGAGCAGTTGAAAAATTACATTTTAATTCAATTTTCTGAAAAACAGACCCACACTTAAATGCACTTTGGATGAAGACCATAAAAGTTGTACAGCTTCTCTGGCTGCATTTCTAAACTCAAATGTGTGCTATCTCACTTTAATCTTAACTGCTTCTTAAGGTGATAACACCAACAATGTGGCTCTAGAACATACACACCAAACAAGAAGCAGGAAACATTTTTCTTTCCAGCAGGTCTTCAAAGATACAACAAAAAGAAACACTCTTGAGCACTAGACTAGCACTGAAGATAAATGATAATATTGTACAGGGATGAGTTTTTAGTGATTTGTTCCTTTCTACCAAATGTTGTGCAGCTAATTGGCTCTGGAAAAGAATCTGTGCAAAGCTGGTACGGCCCAGTCTGCTTTAACTGGGGTGGTGCCCACCAATAGCTCCTCAGGATCAGGGCAAAGGCGCCCTCCTGCCAAGCCCGGCTCTTATTTACTCGCGACGCTTCAAAATCTCTCCGTCGTGATAGACTGGATCAACCCAATCTAAATGTTTTGATCTGTTACATATGTGGAAAATGAGATACTGGCACACACACATAAGGCAGCTGTTTTCTAAGTGCAGTCCTTCAATGGCCTCAACACAGAGCTCAAGGCAAGTGAATTAGTCCTCTGCCAATGGAGACTGAGTTACCTTCCCGTGTCTGTGTAACGTGGGAAAGGAAATTCAATGCCTGGTTTAAATGACAGAATTAAGCTAGATGTAACTTGCAAATTGATTAATTTCCTCAGCAGACTGAGATTGATCTGAATTTTCTCTTTTGTGCAGTAAGAATTCTACATTTGTCCTGAAACAAGTTAGCTAAAACAAATTAGTCAGTGAGGAATAAATTTAAAGGGACACTGACAGATCTAATTTAGCCCCAAATTAAGGATAAAAGCAAGAACAATACAAAATAAATATTAAAAAGTCGGCCTGGAAAAAACCCCAATGCTTCTGTGAGACTTCTTATAAGGAAATCATTTCCATTTAAATAATATTCACAACCAGCAATCAAGTTCTGTGGTGAAGGTGAAATTTACTTTCATTGAGGTGACACCAGCAAGTCCACTCAGCTCTTCAGCTGCAACCACCAGCAGCAAATAGACTGCCACAAGCAAATGCAATATTTCTAACCAATGATCCAGGGTCAGCTGTTGACAGTTTAAATATATTGCTATCTTGCCAGCATAATATTTTATGGATCATCCATAAAAATTTCAAGTATTTTAAAAGGCACTTATGAGAGCAGACAATATGATCATTGCTGGTGTGATTGCTTTTATCCGAGGTCCTCCTGAACCGCTATGCCAACTTGTACACTTGGAAATTCATGTGTCCACCACCAACTTCACTCACGTAGAGGAATTCTGCAAAGATGCAGCTCTGTGGGCCTTAAGACCTGACCTGGCATGTCTGGTCTAAAAAGGAGACAGGTTCATTCACATTCATTTAACAATAGTTTAAACTAACTGGTTTTATGGCAATTTGAAACAGTTCCCTGATCTTTTTCCTGTTTCAAATTCAGCATCTGAATTGCAGAGATATTAAAAAAAAAACCCCAAACATTTTCAGATTGGTTCTGTTTAACGGCACTTTCCCACCATTTTCATTCCTTCTTTGGTCATGAATCAATTTTAAGCTCACAGCACCTCCTGTGATGGGGACTCAGAAACATGCATACTCTGCTTGCTGTAGTATGAAGTAAGGACCTATGGCATTCATACCATAAATGATCAGCCACCCCTCATTAGATCTCAAGTTGTTAACTGAGCTCAGAACTTTCACATTTTATTTATGAGACACTTTAAGATAGTAAATAAAACCTGATGTGCTGAATAAAACAAAAAAGACAAAGGAATGACAACAGCAATTGAAGTTCCTTGTGTGTGGAGGAAGCACACAGAACACAACATTATCCATGGCTGCAATAAATCAGCACTGAAAAGAGTTTAATAAGGCTACTGAGTAAAAGGTAGAAAAAGGAAGTGTAAGGGCAGTTCTTACAGCAAGAAGTAAATGGATTATATCACCCCAATGGTGATAAATATGGTGATATAAGCTGCCTTGTTGCTCAACTGGATGAAATAGCACGTATTTCACCAGCCGATGGGATTAAAACCTGGAGGTGACGAATTGGCATTAAGAATAATGTTTGCCTTTGTAAATTTTTTTTTCTCAAGAAACTTACTGTATTGAATGGGACAAAACTTACATTTAAAGGAAAGCTTTATTTGTCACACATATGATCTTAACTCAATAAACCAAACAAGGCTTTTCTCTCTCCCTAAATCAGTATAATAATGGTAGTTTTGTTTAAACTGCTTGTTTATACAAGAGCCTGTAGATATATAGACCTTAGGCTAATCCTATTGCTGAAAGTAAGACCTAAATGAAAACAAATCTTAACCAGCAGATCTCTATTTTAAAGACAGCTCTATTCAAATCAGCTATGCTGATTATACTCTGAGATAACCCACACACCATTTAAGGTTGATCACTTTGGCAAACATGAGCTTTGCGCTGCAATTTTCTGGTCTTTTACTTTCCAGGATAGCAAAGACCCCCACAAAGACTTTATTAGAGAGTTACACAACTTCAGGCCAACAGATTCTTCAGGGAGAAAGAAACAGATGCAAAAGCTCAATTTAAAATGTCTGTGTTAGATTCTCCAACAATGCTGGATTTTAGTACTGAAGAGCAGGTTCCATTTTCTCTTTTTCTCTTTCATGCACACACTAATTAGAACACAGAGTGATGACACCTTGACTTTTTCTGGTCCACATAACATCTACACAAAACTCATGAAAATTATGCACAAAAATCTGACTGTGGTTTTACCCTTCTCAAATGAAATATTTTTCCAAGGAATACATAATATCTCTCAGGGATACAGTGGAGAGTGGGAGTAAGGGAAACTGAAAAGAACAATATCTTTTAAAAGCCAACAATTTTTTTTAATTATTTTTCAGTGTGAAACAAAAGCCCTGTACCAAAGATTGGTAAATGCTTGTCTTCTGCAAACACATTGGTAGGGTCCATCACTTCATGTGCACTTGTTACATGCCAGTTGACTTAATCTTTAAAAGAAATTCAATTTTCTCTGTGAAAACATTTACAGAAGAGAATTGATAAACTCTAAATGTAACAGGGTCAAGTTCCATTTTCCCCCTTTCTCTACCTTTTCTACTGCAGTGGATAGAAACAGGCCTCCCTGAAGAAGTCAAGGGACTGGTCCTCAGTGATTGACCAAAGCCAACAGAGCCCAATGCCACCAACAGTGGCTTTAGTACTCCCTGCAACCCTGCAGTTCCCGTGATCTGCTCAGGTGAGTCTGGAGTCCTTTCCTAAATACACGTGTGTGGATTTGTTGTGGTTTCTGCAGAAGAAATATTGCCTCAGGCTATATGAAGTTCTGGAAAGAGTTTTCAGTGGCAATTTTTGTTTGCTGGAAAGAAAAACTCCGTGCTCCTGATAACCCTTACTCCCCCTACAAAGAGATTCCATGAGAAATCCTCTGCTATGGCCAACAGAGAGGTTGGAAAACTGCTGTCAAGCTGCCTGGTCCTCCTCCCTCTCCCTGAACCCTTCCAGGCTGCACACACACCGCAGCAATGACCGGGCTTGCACTCCCTGCTCACCACAAACTCCATTGCTGCAGCAAAAGCACAAGTTTTAACAAGTCTGCTGACTTCAATAGCAGCACTTACTAACACAACACATGTCCACCAAGTCAGGAGCTCTTTAGAGCAAGGATTACAGATCTCCAAGGAAAAATAAAGTCTAAACAAGGGAGGTGATGGGCTGACTCTGAAAGGACAGATGATTTGGGTCAGATGTGCATTAAAAGCTTCAAAACTCATATTGCTTTTTCTCTTAAACCCTTTGTTTATATGTTCAACCCTGCCTTACCCTTCTGTTTCTACCTAAGATCTTATTTCGTCCTCTTTACCTGAGGCCTCTACCCCCTCTGTGTTCATGCCTTGTCTGGTTCCCACTCCTTGTTACCATAAAGCAGTTTATTTTCCACTCTTTTTTACTCTTTTGTTTACCCTAAATATTTTTAAAGATTACTTCCTCTCCCAACTGTCCCAAATAAATTTATTAAGTAAAGTGATGAATTCATTGTGCTCCAGCAATGTGCCATGTGCCATTTTGAAAGAAAGGGGTGGCATTTCATTGCATATGGAGGATATGGTGGGGATGAAAGAAGTGGCTTTGCCTGCAATGAAGCTTCCATTCAACTCTGTACTTCTGAGTCTTGAAGACAACATTTAACTCACTACATTGCTCATCCTCATTGATGTCTTAGTTCACTTGGCACCTCTTGTTGGCCAGTACCAAAGCTCTGGGTTAAAGGGCTCTCTTTGAATTATCTCATCTAGCTAACTGTGGGACATCAGAAAATGTGCACAGAGTAGAAAGACAGTTATTGCTGTGTATAACCCGTTACAATCAGTTACCAGTTGGCTCTTCTAACTCAGTATCCAAGACTGAACACGTCATAGAATACTATGTAATAGTCTACTTCCTTCTGGAAGGAAGTGCCCACGGAAGTCTCACCCCAATTCTAAATATTAAATATTATCTAACACCTTTCAAAAGTGAGGTTAAATTTCCTTCTCAGTGATCTGTTTGTATTAGCTACAATAATGCTGGATATGTTTGTTATCTACATAAATGTCTAATCTCTCATTCAGTTTTGTAAATTCTTGACTTCAGTGAATTCCAGTGGCAATGAACCCTTAGACTGATCACACATTGTGCGAAATGGCAGGGCTGGTTCTGGGAGCTAAGCCAAAGCTGGAAGCTTGTTGGTACTGAAAGACATTTTTAATTGGGAAAGGAACAATCTAAAAAATGCCAAAAAACAACCTGTACATATCTGAATTCTCGGTTAGGTTGATGATGTGATAATTTATTAAGTTTTATCAACTCTTTGGTCCAGTTGTAAGTCAGAAGAAAAAAGGAAGCAGCTGGCAATTCTGGCAAGAGCAAAGCCACTGAAAGGGTTGTACATATATTCTTCTTGACTTATTCATACATATCATTTGTCTGTTTCTTGATAAATGAATTTTCTGGACAGCATTGCTCTTATGGCACATCAAGGCTCATGAACACAGTACACCAAGGGAAATAAGAAATGGATTTTATTAAGTTTATTAGCAGCTAAAAACATGATACTTCAAGGCTGGAAGTAAAGTAATCCACCTACACAATTTGAGTGGAATGAACATTTGGCTTCAACTACAGCTCATATGTAAAATATAAATCCAGTTTCCCCATTGGAAATCCTCTGGGGTTTGGTTTTACACTACCTTGATCAAACTAAGAATTAAAGTTCAAGCTGGCTTCCATTCCCACATGGCAATATCACCTACGTGTTTGTATTAGTGGTGCTACTCCTTCCATACCCTTCTTCATATCAGTATTTCCCCCAGCTTCTCTTTTTTTTTTTCTTTCTTTTTGCTTTCTTTCCCTTCTTTCAAAGTTAAAGTGAGTTTTTACACTACATAGACAATATATTGTGCAGACAATGCAAAAAGTAATTAAAGAAACTTATTATAGAAAGAGCCACTTCTAAACAAGGTCCCATCTCTCTATCACTAGGTATCACAAACAGAAAATAATTGCTACCAGAAACAAAGGAAGCAAGAAAAAATCAATCATTTTTGAAAGAAAATTCTGAAGCTTAGCATAGCTGCTGTCAACTTAAACACAGAAGAAATCTCAGAGCTGCATGGTCAAGGCCATACTGGAGAAACTGGACTTGTGAGAACCAGGACCTCTGGATTTAGACCTGCCCCACACACCCAGTGTGCCTCTTGTGGTTACTCTGTGCCAGAACTGTTCCATCTGGAAGTGAAAGTAAAGCTCACCTCCCACAAAGGAATGGTGCAGATCTTAGCTCACATCTACAGTGCTCTGAAGCTCTTGGATGATGAGAGGTATCTGCATCTGAAATGCTGTCCTTACTGACCTACTATCTGCAATAATCTGTAGTGGCACATATTGACTTTTACATTACCAGAAGAAGACAGACCTGATTTCTTCCCAGATCTCACTCCTTGCACTCTAAGAAGCAGCTTCAAAGCAGAAAGCAGTGTTGCTGCTGTTCTTACTGCAAGGTTTTCACACCAAGACTGTTGCTCTGATGGCTTTGCCAGTCAACTCACACACTCCACTGTGCCTCAGCCAGAAGACGCCTTGTTAAAACTCAGTTCAGGCAGACTGAGGTCTCCAAGAGATCTGGAATGACTCAGATCAGTTCTATCCACTAATGTATCTTCAAGTTGCTGTTATTTCCATTCTTCTCAAAGCCTCTGATTAACATGGAATAGCATGGAGTCCAGTCAGAAGACATCCCCTCTGAGGAAGCAATGGCTCTGATAATCCAGTTCACCTTCCCCTTATTCCATGATGTGGAGGCTTCAGTAAATACTCTTCTTAAAAATACTGTTCTGAGAACAAATGGGACTGAAATTGACAGATGGGCAAGAGACCATATCTGGATACCAAACAAGATAACAGGAAGCAGGAGCAGTTGCCTGGACTGGGTGTTGCTGCAGTGGAGTGCAGGGACACAATAACCAACTTCTATAAATGACCTGCCTGTACAAGAGGGAGTTAAATCAGCTAATCATGTATGCCATCACAGGATGGGTACTACAGGGCAGCTCAGAGAGTCAAACAGGCAGTGATCACTCCTTATCTATACAAGCAGCCATGTTTTAATATATGGTGCTTCACCCCACCCTTTTCAGAAAAGATTGATAAGCAAAATGATGAAGCTTTAATGAGCTTAATTGCAAATGCCTTATGTTCTTGCATTGTTGCCAAACAGCTACTTCAACATCCAGCAGTTTACTTAATAACTCCCCCCTCCTCTTCCCTACCCCCTCCAAGCCCAGTAATGTAATTATTCCTGTGGCAACCCCCCTATTTGACGTCTCTTTATTTATTTCCCTTCTCCCCCTCCCTGAATTACTGTAAATGGGTATCTTTGAAAGGAGGGTGGCAGGCAGCTTTTGGTACAGGGCTCACCAAGGAGCCCTCCATCAAAGAGCCCTTTGTGAGCATGCCCTGGACCGAGGCCAATCAGATCATCTTGCTGTCTGTCTCTGAAGAAAATTCGCCCCTGGTATGCAAGCCAAGCCAAGAGTGTAGACAGGGTGACTGCACTCCTAGTCCAACCTGTCTTAGCTGAGTGAAAAAATGCTGAAGGGAAAATTACCTGTTTGGCTCCAGACTGAATTAACTTTTTAATATACAAGTATGTTTATTATTTTTCCTTAAAAGTGCCTGCCTATCTAGTATATTCATTAATGTTATCTGGTCAGTTCGCCTGAAATATTATGAAAAATGTGCAAATGCAATAAGGTGACGGTGCTTGGAGGCAAAGCAAGATGTATTTTCTAATTATATGACAGAAAACAACATTGTTATTAACAAATGACAGTGCAGAGTAATCTTCTTATGTCCAGACTAGTGCAAGCTAGGATATCTTGCTCCTCATATCCAGAGTATCAGGAGAAGCAGATGGCCTTGACACCAACTCTTTCCTCATTCACTGACCACCACCAACCCTCAGCATCAAACCTCCATCAAACTCTCCTGGAGCCAGCCTTCTAACCCCAGTGTCCCAGTGACACATCCTCTCTTCCCCAGCAGATCCTTCTGCTCTGTCCTGTGCCCTCCCACACCATACTCAGAAATGTTGCATTTTCACCATCCTTCAGCTGCTTGCTAAGTCTCCTACGAGATTTGCCTGTAATAGTTGGGACTGGAGAGGGAGTGCAGAGAGGTTCTGTCTGCTCCCAGTTCTTGCTCCTCTTCCCTTGGTCTGCCTGACTCCCCCAGCCCCTGCTTCTATCTCGAATTCCTCCCTCCGATGCCACTTCCCCTCGCAGCTTCTTCCTGCTCCCTGTGTGCTCTTGACTCCTTTGTTCCCCCTTTTAGAAACACCTTGTAAGTGCCAGACAGGAATTTCCCGACACTATGTCCTGCATTAAGCAAGCGATAATGGCAGAAACAATAGAGAATTATGTCAGTAGGGTGCCCTAACAAAAGAGCAGAATTTAAATGAGGACACAGCTTTGGTCTTTGGAATTTGTCCACTATAAATGACTCTTCTTATTTTATTAGCATGTCTAGTTTAAGTGGAACACATTGTAATTTTAAATGGACAATAATAAAGAAGGATCATATGTCCTATTCTTACATGTGCACTTAACATTCCCTGGGGGTTCTTTCCGCCTGCCATACCCTCTCCCCCATCACAGTCCTTCTTATTTCTCACTATATTTAACTATCTTTTTAAAACTTGTTTTTTGCTCCTAGGAGCACCTGAGGCTTCTAATCCAGAGCTGTGTAAAGAAAATATAAAGTAGGTTGTAAAACTACAGCTAGATGCTTGTGCACCACCCCTGCTCACAAAATGTTTGTTTTGCAAATACTATCAAAGAAAACTCAAACGGTTGACCTTAAAGTCATCCTGGTTCTTCCTCTCTGAAAATTTAAATGACATTAGGTTCCCTATATTCATTTCTTAGTCCTGGTTCAAACAACAACCTGCCAGGCTGCCTTTCAAAACTGGCCATCACCTAGCAGGAGCAAGGATACTTAAAAGTAGTCCTTTAAGCAGCCATTCCTTCCTGAAGAGCTGTGCTGCTGTCAAGGGTTTCTGAACACACCTCAGCTTCTGCAAACTAATTCAAGCTAAAACAGCCACTGATTTAAAATAAGTCTGCTTCCTTTACAATGTGGTCCCATGACTAGTTGAACTTCACAAAAGAAAGTCACACCATGGATAGAAATCTGTGTCCAACACGTCCATTGGCACTACTGACAGTGGAAGTTATAATCATGAAACAAAAGACTAAGTTTCCTAAATTTCTGTGCAGTAGAAAACGATTTACCACATTTGTAGTGATATTTTTCACTTAGTTCTCTTCCCTGTATTTCTTCAAAAGCTACGGTCACCTGAAAACGGGGGTTTCAGAGTAACAGCAACAAGAAAATACTAACAGATTAAAGGGGGGTTGTGCAAGACAATCTGTCCATGATGAATTGCAGGACTAGGTTCAGAAGTGTAATTCTGTAACCTAAATATTGTTTTTTAATTCTGACTGCTTTCTTGACCATCAACACAGCCTGTAGTACTCTCTCTCTCAGTTTTGCAACTGGTTATCAAGCAAACCAAAGTGCTGTTAGTAAGCCTGAACAGAGTGCAGAAATTCTTCTGCAGAACGTGCAAGCCCATGCAATGGTTTAGTGCTGTTAACTTTCAGAGAGACTTGGTTTAAAAAGGACGTTCTACAGTGCTCTTGATTTTCATTCATTAGACTGTGGGTTACAACCAGGGAGACCTATCATTTTTTTGCTGCACAGGACAGGCTCATTTTTGCTCACTCTAACTGTGATCAGTTTTACCAGGCCCTGACAAAGTTACACCAAACACAGACTTGTTTTTCTTCTAGTAGTGTGCAGGAAGAATAATTTTTACATACCCCTTTTCCCCCCTTGTAGCCTACAACAGTGCCAAGAAGTACTTCAGATGAGGTAGAAGCATAATTGAATAATTTTAGTAGCCTTAAATTAAGTTGGCCAATATCAAAATACTCGGATTTCTGAAGCACTCACTGGAACTTAAGGGGTCTTTCTGGAATTAATCATTCTGGCACAAGACACAACCACACACCATCTCTTTCTTCGATGCACTAATTTGTCATAGAAATCTGTTCCCTTGACATTGTCTCTGGTGCCAAGAGATGACAGTCGAGAAAATATATGTAGAAACAGCCACAGACTAAGCAAGCTATAGATTACAGAGTGAAGAACAGTCCAAAAATTCTGTATTAAACCATAAAAAAGATGAAACTTGTCTTTTCCTAGAGATAAAGATTTCTGGTCCAAACACTAGCTTTCAATTTCCCAGACGTGGCTTCTTAAAAGGATTCACCATTCGTAAAAAAGGAACATGATGAGTAATAGCTATTTCCTGCTAATTTTGCTTCCTGTAGGGATTTGCTCCTTGGTGTGATCTCACATGTTCAGGGATTGTATGTCCCAACTGGAAGCTGCTGAGTCTACAGCCCAGTGCATGATGATACAAAGAGAATGGAAAAAGCCCTTCAGCTTCAGCTCATTGGCACTGCCTGTGCAAAAGCCTGATGAAGAAATGAAGCTGACAATGTGAAGGCGGGATGTGTCTCCACCAACCGTGGACGTGCCAGACTACCACAGGACATGGCATCCACCGACCTGGACTTTCCAATAGATGTGTCCTTTTTAATCTTGCTTCTAGGCCTGGCATGGAAGAGCAGTGAAAGCACATTGGTGTTACAGTCCCTGGAGAAAGTGCCCTCCTGCATCTGCTCCCTCTCAGCTTTTAAGTCCTGTAGAAGGAGCAGCACCCATTTCAGGACCACAAGGCCCTACACTGACACACAGGTCCCCATGCTGTAGCTGCTCCTTGTTTGACTTGGCCATCCAAGAGCTCTAAGGCCCTTAAACAGAATCCTGAACATGGATACTGTAAATATAAAAGAGAAAGAGCATTTGGGCTACCAGGAAACACCCATGAGAAATGTGGTGGTGCAACCTATCCCAAGCTGTGATTCACACCTCATAAAGGCAGGGGAGCCTCTTCAAAGCAGTCACACAGGTTGGCCCAGAACCAGGGCCTTTGCTGCAATAGCACTTGGTGCCATTGGAACAGCTGCAGAAGTAGCTAGGCTATTATATTTATCTTTTTTTTTTTTTTTTTAAATTTTATTTTAAATGTAGTGGCTATCCATTTGGGGATATAAATTTGTGTCCTGGAACAGGAACATGAAACAACTAAGTCTCACAAAAATCCTGTAAGACAAATTCCATAACACCCCCAATTTTAGAGGCAGAGACAAATGAAGTCAATATCAAGCCCAGGGTGTGCACGAAGAGCTCCTACCCCTGTGTTCAAACCACAAGATAATTCCTCTCCTTTCAGGCCCTGATCCAGAGCAAATCAGTTGGAGTCCTTCTATTGAGTCCTCAATCAGCAGTGTAATCACTTTAGCATGTGTCAGGATTAAAACCAGCCCTCCAAATAAGACCATGTCTACACTGCAAATGCCTTACTGATAAAGGAATACCAGCACAGTAAACAGACAAAGCATTCCTGGGGCGGTGTAAACTTACACTGGCAAATCTGCTCTTTGTAGCGGTACAGTAAAATCATCCCCGCAAGCAAAACAAGCACCATTTTGAGGTATAATTGCATCTACATGTGTAGTGTTTGCTCACTGAGAGGTGTCAGTCTGACCAGAACAGCTGTGCTGATAGAAATCTGCAGCACAGACCTGGACTTATTAAAAAAAAAAAGAAAAAAAAGTTTTAAGCAATTAATAAAAATCAACATTGACTCTCTGGTCAAAGTGGTGTCAGTTTGTCTCTTCAGAGGTTTACACAAATTGGTTGATTTAAGAAAGAGAAAAGAAAGGAATTTAACATGGTTACATGGACTTGCCTTGGCTGGTATTTCGAAGAGTGTAAAGCTATGGAAATCAGATCTACTGTGTGGAAACACCATTTCTGGACACAAAGCCAGGCTTTGTGAGTTAACAGCTAGATTTTTCCAAGACCCTATTCAGCAAAGTCCTGTAGTCATCGCTTGCTAGTTCCACAGATGGGGGAAAACAGTGACATGGAAGAGATCTCCAGCCTCCCTCCAAGGCCCTAATGGCACACTGCCTCTTGCTGCAGATACAGATATCTTTGCATCACCTTCTGCTCTTACAAGTGAGAATTTGAGATTGGGGAAAAAAAGGAAGAGGAATACAAGGAAGGTGCACTGAATACAAATGCAAACAGCCAAAAATGAGACAAAAATCTGGCTGGGAAAATTCTTTTGGAGGGAAACTGCTTCTCCTGAGAAGCCTTTGAAACACAAGAAAAATCATAGCTTAGCCCAAAAAGTTCCTTTCCATCCTTGGATCACTCCATTTGCTGCTATTTTCACATTAGGTACAATTTCTGTTTTGACAGTTTCTTAAGATCCACTTGAATGGAATGAGATTTGACTTGATGATGTGAGATCTGATAAAATTATGTGAGGAAATCCTGATTTAACAACCAATCCCTTGAATCACATTTCCTTACCCCCAGCAGAATCTAATTGTGATAACCTAATACGAGCTGCGTCCTCTCTGCTCCTTTGTGTGTGCCTAATGCAATCACTGCTCTGCTGAGCCTCATGTTCACCCCTGACCAGTCTGCTCCCTCCACTCCCTGATGCACTGGTTCAACACAGCTTGTCTCATTTACTCCCCTCCCGCTCCTGGCCTCCTTCTTTGCTGGATCCTCAGCAGCCAAAAGGCTCATCTCCCTGTGGTGTCTTTGCAGACACCATCTCTAATCCTTCTTTTCTGTTATGTCCCCGTCCTCTATGGGCATAATCTTTCTGAGTCTCCATTCTTTCATCTGCTCAAACACCAGTTTCATTTGCCTTTTTCATTACCCTCCACCAATTTAAAACTGAAGAACTCTTTCTGACACAGGATCTGGAGGAGACATCCCAGTGAAGCTACCACAACCCCTTCTGACTCACCTAAGCACTGACATTTCTCTTTCTTTCCATACTGATACCCAGACTATAATTTTATGCCAGCATAACTCATCTTTCCTTCCCTTGTTCCCACAAGGAAGAATTAGTTAAATAGACTAGAAACTTGGCAATCTCTTGTTTACTACAGACTTTGCCTCCTTGTCTTTAAATTTTTCCAAATTGTCCAAAATTAACCAGGTACAGACTACTTTTCTATTCCCATACTCTAATCAGAAGTGCTTACTTGCTACACAGCACTTCAAAATCTCCTCTTTAAAACCCCACACTTCATTCCTGTGTGAAGCACACAGCCCCCATTCCCTGGCAGAGACACGGCCTGAACACCTACCCTGAAGGAAGATGAAAAATGAGATGGCTGTTTCCTAGCTGCGCATACTTGAGAAAGAAATATGTATTTTCTTCTCTCCCTTTTGCCTTGCTGAGCATGTTGCAGTTGTGATGACATGTCGGAGGTGATTAGGCACTCAGTTTCGATGACACACATAACTTATCCATGTGGCCAATAAAACCTCCACACAACACCTCCTCATCCACCTCTACAGATTCTCTTGATTTCTACCCCAGGCTTCAACATCCAGGAAAGTTATTTATGCCTAAGTGAATTAGCTTGCTAAGAATTTCTTAAGTGGACTGCAGTGAGCCAGCAGTTTTCTTCCACAAATGAGAAAATAAGTAAAGGGCTCTCAGAGATCAGTGCTGCTGAAAACAAATTGGCATGGCTAATTTTGGCCTGACAAGTGCACTAAGGATTCTCTACATTTCCCATACAGGTCAAGCTTATCGGTTCACACTTGTTAGTGCAAAAATCTCTTTTCCTATCTTTGTTTCTGCCACTTCTCTTATCCTGTCACTCTCCTGCAGTAAGTGCACTGGCTAGGCACTTCAGTAGCCATTTTTGCAAACACTCTTATTCCATTACAGAAAGATATTCACATGTACACACAAACGACAGGAGACTTCAGTGTAGTGCTTATCACAGAGAAAGGACAAGACAGCCTCGTGCACCTACTGCATCTCATGCTGCCTTACACAATGTGATCTCTTTTTCAGCAGCTTCCCTTCTGGAAGAGACAGACAACATTTCAATTGAATCCTTAAAAAAAAAATAAATTCTGCATGCAAAGGACAGAGAGAGGAAGGGAGAAAAGTTATCCATTATGATGGATTAACTGCAAAGGTAGCACTTGTAATTTCCTCTCACTTTTGAGCCCGTGGGTCATGGACTTGACTGGGGTTGGATTGTCCTGTGTTTCAAGTTTGGGGTTGTTAGATTGCCTGACTAACAACAGGTGGAGCACACCAGCCTCCTGACAAAGTTGTTTCCTTTCCAAAGCATGGAAAAAGAAACCAAAGAAACAAAACTTGGCCCTAATTTAACAGGATTGGGATTTACAGATGGGAAGTATTTTACTGAGTCTTACAACTCCTGGGAGACTGGATATTTGCTGAATCACACAGCAATGGGTCAAAGGGACTGTGCTGGACATAGGCTGAATTTGCTGCTGATCCAGCTATTGCAAAACACTGCTTGCAGTCTCAAGGGAAGTATAGAACTGGTAGAAGACTGGAGACGCAGAGCCCTGCTGGGAAGAGAGTTCTTCTAGGTACATAGGGATGTTAAGACCATAGGCAGCACAGTGCAGGATCTCCTTGGGATGTGGAAGCTTGTGTAATGATCCCGTGGACCTCCTGAGTGGTAGGAGAGATTGTCTAAACCTCCACAAGTGAAGGAAAACCACAGAGGCAGTACATGTGACATTTTTCCTTCAAACTCATATCATTCTATGGCCCATTTTTCCACTGAGTGAGTCAAAAGTGCTAACCACAGCTCCCATAGGGAAGCAGAAGTCAAGCATTGGGCAAAGCACTTTTCTGAAACTGATTTTAGCATTTGCTTAATTCCAAGCAATAATCTGAAGTCAAGTAGAGGCATTTTTCTTTTTAAGTAATGAATGTTTAACACTGGAGCAACTTATGGAGATGACTGCTTTCCCATCAATGCTCCATTCTTTCCCATTTTTCATGCCCAGGGCAATGCCAGCAGTTGTCCTTTACTGTCGATTTTGAAGCTTGATAAAGGTATGCAATAAGGTCTATCTGGCATGCAGGCTGAATCTGTTTCTCTGTAAACACCCTATCAGCACTAAATGGATAGCTGTAGCATCTTTGATGCTCTCGGTTTTGGGGGCAGAAAGAAACAATGACAGAAGAGAAAGTAAGGTTCACTCCATGTAACAAAAAAATCACTCTACAAGCCCAAGGAATAGGAGGAAGAATTATTGGCCTGCTTAATAAGCTGCTGAGATGTGCAGAGGATGTGAAACTTCTCTGAGTTCAGGATTCCAGTTCAGAGTATTTCACACCTTACAATTCCCTGGCAGGCCAGCCTGTTTGCACAGATCCTGGCTGCTGGGATTCAACATCTCACATTAGGCCATTTGGAATTTATTTAACACGTGTCCCACAGAACGCAAGACTTCCTTCAGAGGAATAGGCAAATCACTTGTAAGTGTGCATTTACAAGATCAGAAGTCATGAAAACCATGCTCACTGCTTGTCAACTTATTTAGGGGAAATTGCGTAATCAACTTAACACAGCAGTTATCCTTTACCTAGAAGGTCAAGCTCATTGTTCCTGTATGTCACCACACTTGGCTATTAATCACTCAGGAGGAAATACATCATTTTTATTTAAATTAATCTATACAAAGTGGGGTTAAGTTTGAATTCAGATATCTTCTCTCTCTTCCAGAGAAGCTGGAAAAGTCAGAGTTTCTCTAGTTTAACCTCCATTTTTCGGAGAAAAAAAAAGAAAAGAAAAAAAAAGAAGAAATAAAGAAATTTGAGTGAAGGTCACTATAAACTACTTATCTCTATCTATAAACTACTATCACAAGCTGTTAAGGAGACAGGTAGCTAAGCCATTCAACACCCTTTCTTTTATCTGTTCCTCTGTTTTCCTCAAACAGTTTGGATCCCACACTGAATTTTTGCCACAGGCATTTTCTCCTTCTACGTTCTGCATTTCATCTTCTGTGCAATTCACGGCAACTCATGAAATGAAGCAAAGAGAAAAAGTGATTGAGGGTCACTTTATGACCAGACATGATGTTCTCCCTTGTCCAAAGCCAGGAGACAGCACTTGTGGAAGACAATGTAAAAACACTGTCATCCCAGTGTGGTGCCTGGAAGCACATTGAGTCCTTTGTACTTCGAGTACTGTTCATCCTATAAGTCCTTCTGGATAGTGATCCAGCTCATTAAATGAAAAGTACTTAAATTCTGGAAAGACATGATCACATTTTCCTCTACCTGTCCTTCCAAAACCTCGTATCAAGTTATTGAAACTTTTTTTAAATAATTATGCCAGAAAGCTGACAATAGCTCAGATCCCCTCTCTCCACCATGTCTTTCTTTACCTGGGCTTTACCTGCTGTGAATAATGTTATGCCATTTCTGGGACTGTTTCAGACCCTCCCACTTTGGGATATCTCTCCTGTGCATTAAATTGCATCTGGTTACACTTCAGAAATGCATCCTGCCAGGTCAAAGGTTTTTCTTCCCTGGGAATTAATGATGAAGTCTTCATCTCCAACATGTACAGCTACTCCTTATTTGCCGCCTACATGCTTTCCACTTTCCTGTTTTTAAATGGATTGGAAATGCTAACAAAAGAAGTAATCTGCCTTTGTGGGTATTCCCATAATTAGCAACACACACATCTGGATAGAGTTTCAATAGTCCGCTGTTATTCAAACAATTTGTAATCACACAGACTGTGTAGTGAACCAGCAGACCGGAGCATATAGCTTTTCATTATTATGTGGTATACAGTACCCATAATACACAAATAAACTCAAAACCTGCAGCAGCAACAATGACACATTCAGTGTGGCCTTATTCACCAAAGCTCTCTAAGAAGTCTTTATCGAAAAATGCAACACATCCACTAATTATTTGGGGTTGTAAGTGGGTAGGAAGTGTAGGAAAATCTTGCTGCATCTTTTCAACATTCTAAAAAGCCAAGTCCAACAGCATTTACAGGATTTAAAAAATAAAGACTATAAAAACCAAGAGCTCAGAGCTTAGTTATGTGGGTGCACAGTACCACGTACCATGTAACAGTAGTGGATTTTACAGGAATGTAACAATACACACCAGCATAGCCAAAGGCAGGATCAAGCCCTTAAAATTTTATATTGTGATTCGTGCTCAAAGATTTGTTTCAGTGTGGATGCCATGACTCATATTCTCCATTCCCCCAGTGTTTCATCCTCTCCTTCCCCACAACCCAAGCTAACTTTTTTATTAAAATGCTCTGGATGCAGATCCGCTTGTTTAAGCCGGGTATTTATGGATTTCATCCTGTAACCTGTACTCACAGGAGCTACTTACACAAGAATTGTGAGACTAGCCTGTCTGGAAATGTTTACTGCAGAAAGAAAAGATGTCTATTCCTGCTCCTTGGCTGAAAGCTTTTCCTTTTAATGACAGACTGTCCAGTTTTCCTCAGCACAGGACTGACTAGGAAACATCTCCCCTTGTTGGCCCCTACACAGCTCTACAAGCATCATATCTGAGCCCACATTGTATCACAGGACAGTGCTCAACCATTTCTGAGTGATGTTTCAAAGGTTTCACAAGATATCTCTACTAGTTGTTGACTACAAGACTTTATATTAAAAAACTAGTATCAGAAGAATAAATGATTCACTTAATCAGTACTGGTTTATGGGGAAACAACACAGGGCTGTAGAAAATTCCAATCTGAAATTTCTCCGAGTCAAGGTTTGTTGAAGGAGAGTACACATCAGTGAAATGTTTATTCAGAGAAAGCAACTGCCAAGTGGGTGAACACAACATAATGATGGTTAGCCTGGCACGGTGAGTCTGGAGGTCTCCCATGGCTCTTAGTTGTATTCTATCTGAATAAAGGACATATTAATCTTTATATTCTTTTGCTTGTCCATCTGCATAATGCAGAATGATTCAACAGTAACGGCAGGGTTACCTGTCTCCCCCCAAAACCTGCTTTGCATCCTCTGCACCTTACCTGAACAACTCTGAGTTTGGAAGAGCTTGAGAATGTTTATTTCTCACAGAAGGAGTTTGGGTCCATGCTTGTTGGGGAGCCTTTTAGGGCTTTTGGTGACAAGACCAAAATGGAGATAGCATTGAGCTTTCCATTATGGCCTGCTGCTCTGAGATAAAGGATATTTCAGAGCATGCTAAGAAAAGTATTTCTCCCTCTGCACTTCTCCAAAATCTGTGACATGCTTTTTGAATGATGTTATGTACATCAAGGATTGTTAAACTGGGTTTTAGTAATTACTCACACTGATTTATCAAAACTTGTGTATTTACATGTTCCTTTTAAATAACAATTCTTCAATCACAAAAGCTGATACTCACCAAAACCTGATGTCTGCACATGGCACATATTCTGGCAATACAAATCCACATGACAATTACCTGGATGTTTTGACTAGCTCCTTGTGTTACGGATCTAGGTGGCATTGACAATAGATGTTTTCCAGCCAATCCCACACTTCTTCCAACCAAATACAAACAAAGAATTTCTTCTTGTATGTGACAACACATTCTTATTTCTCAAAGGTATTGTACAGCTACATTAATGCATGAGAAATGTGTTGAGGTGATGAGTTGAAAAATACAATGAAGGTGCCAATCAAGACTTAGAATACCGACAAACACTGAAGAAATTCAAACCTCCATACAAAAGCTGAATCTCAAGGCTCATGTGAAATTAAAAAAAAAAAAAAATTATGTGACATAACAAGGGTTATCTTTGATTAAAAAGATTATACTTTTTCTGGTAGAAATTGGAGTTGTTTCATTTTTCAAAAGTAAAGTTACAATAAGGAATAAAATCTCTTGCACAAACTGCAGAGTAAATGAATTTTGAATTTAACTAAACAATATATCAGTGAAGTATTCCTTTCAGTTTCCTGGAGACTTGTATATTGCCAATTTATAATTAGTTGCAGATTTTCAATTACTTTCTAGCAAACAAAACAGTTTCATTTACATTGTTTACTTGCCACTTAACTCAAATTGTACCCAAATTGGTTATTTTAAAATGTGACACAGATTTTCAGGGCCAAAGCAAATTCTATATATTTTAATGTAACAAGCATCTGTATTTCAGTCTTCAGTGATAAAAGTGTACAGGATTTGGCCAAAACTCAATCAACTCCATCACAATCTCAAAATGCCTCCTGTGCAATTTGTCAAAAGCAGATTTCTTGGCAACAGCACATAAAACTACAGCAACATATAATGAAGAACATAATCTCGGAAAATACGCAAAGTTTGTTTTGTGTACTAATTGAAACTGGGAAACCACTGTAGGCAAATTTAAATTCAACAGAAGATCAAAGAAATTAACCATCAAAATATCATTCTGCTACCGTGCTTAAATATAGTCCACTTCATTGAGTCTCATTCCTGATTGCCCCACTCATCAGGAGCATACTAAATTCAAGGTGCAGAAATTTGGGGGTAGAGTGACTAACTGGAGGGATTTTATTTGGTGTTATTCAGTACCAGGCAGACCTCAGCTAACTCTGTTACATGATACTCTTTATGATAATGCACCCTGCTATGAGATTTAAGAACTGGCTGTCTGCAGCAATACACTGTGCCAAGAGATTCCTGTTACCAAGGGAGAGAAGTGCTCTCCACTCCCTCCCCTGCCACACAGACATTAAATGCAGGTGATTTTTGACTTCCAGAATTGCAAGTGCAAGCGTCTGACCAGCCTTTGTTGTAGTCCTTATTTCATAATTGATCATCTGGCTCCGCCCCATATAAAATAGGCTTGCATTTTTTCTCATCTAGAATGTCCCACTCAACATCTCTAATTGTTCTGAAAATTTGTCCATCTCTGCTCGATGCTGGAGGGGGACACCTGTTATTGGGGCCAGACAGTCTCTTGAAGATAAGGACACACCCAGCACAGTGCAGACTTTTCTATATTTTTCTGCACTGGGAGCTATCCTTATGGACATGAGTGGGACAGACCAGTGTCACTTTCCTGATGAGTTATGACAGATTCAGGGCTTACAAGTTTGCTCTGAATCTACACAAATTTCTGTGACATATATTTTACCTTTTCTGTGAAAAATCTTATTCAAAATTTTCTTATCTGAATGAGTCTAGGTTTGCAGAGATGTTCCAGAATTTCTCCTTCTCCTCCCCAGCCCTACCTGAGGCTAGAGATGCCTCGGCCATGGAGTGCCTTGGTGCCAGCCCCAGCAGAGATCACAGCTCCACCACGGGAACGGCTGATTGCAGTGCACGGGCAGATATGCCGAGTTCAAAGGATGGACAAAACTTCCCTGGACATTTTAGACTGAAATTTGATTTTGTTCTTGGATTGGGGCTGGTGTGTTTCATGAATTGCGCTGGTTTAGATTAGATGGTGCAGAAAGCAGGTCATTTTTCAGTGGAGAAGCATCTTTTGGGGGAAGTATTATTGCTATTATTCCCTCTATTTTCCTGTTTCTTCTCCTTTTGAATGCAGCATGACAGCACTAGAGCAGGCTCTATAACACAGATACTTAATATTAACCTACAGTATTTCCTAGAGAATACTACTTAATCATATTCTATGCACAATAGCAATTTAATAAAATATATATGTTAAAAATAATGAACTCTACCATTCCTAGCCCCACCCCTGAACAGCCATTATTGTCTCCTTCCAGCAGCAAGAAATGGGTATTTAATCTTACTTTCAACTTTCAGTCTTTAAATCAGTTTTAAATCCATGACAAGACTTTACATCCTACCCTATTGTTAGCAAGATTCCTTAATTGCCTCCTTTAAAAGACTTTATCCAACCCTTTTGAAAGTTTAAATAAATTATATCCACTGGTTCTCCTTTATCCATTATTTGTTAACTATTTCAAAGAAATCTGAGAGGCTATAGAAATCGTGCTGATTTGCCCCCATCATATTATCCTCATCTAGGTCCTTTCTAACTTGATCTTTAATCATTCCCTCAACCATATTTCTTTACAGTAAGGCACCTCCCAGATCTATAATTTCAGGGATTGCCCATAACACCTTTTTAAAAGGAGGGCAACAATGTTGATCACTCTCTGATAAAACTTTTTTTTTTTTTTAAGTAACCTGCTGCCACCATTTGTCAGTTGCTCTGTTACCAGCCATGGCTTTCTCCATTTATGGCCCCTGGGCTGAAAAATCTGCAACTGGTACACACACCACCAGCCCACCTTGGCAGCCGCAGCTGTGCAGAGTACATCCGGGCCACCCCCATGGGACATCCCCATGGGACACACCCATGGGATATCCCCATGGGTCATCCCCATGAGTCACCCCTATGGAATATCCCCATGGGTCACCCCCATTGAACATTCCCATGGAACACCCCCATGGGATACCCCCATGGGACATCCCCATGGAACATCCCCACGGGATACCCTCATGGAA